>JAKTRK010000007.1:0-301809 GCA_030579675.1 Liangdongia quercuum | reverse complement strand
GTCCTTCCGTGTTCCTGTTATGCTGAATCTTGTGTGGTCTTTTTTTTTTTTTTTTTTTTTTTTTTTTTTTTTTTTGTTTGTTTTTTTTTTTTTTTTTTTTTTTTTTTTTTTTTTTTTTTTTCAGCTTTTTTTTGGTTTTCCACTCACACAGAAAAAAAAAAAAGCTGAAAATTTTTAAAGTCTTGTTCCAATAACTCTTCTTCATCATCAAAGATACCTGTTACTAACTTATAGAAGAAGGAAAATGTCCCGTCCTCAAGTCTCTGTTTACTCCACCTCTGGTGAGGTCACCTCCAGCTCATTGCCATTGCCAGCTGTATTTTCAGCTCCAATCAGACCAGATATCGTACACTCAGTTTTCACCGCCGTGAACAAGAACAAACGTCAAGCTTACGCTGTTGCTGAAAACGCTGGTCACCAAACATCAGCTGAATCCTGGGGTACTGGTCGTGCTGTCGCCCGTATTCCACGTGTTGGTGGTGGAGGTACTCACCGTTCTGGTCAAGCTGCTTTCGGTAACATGTGTCGTGGTGGTCGTATGTTTGCACCAACCAAGACATGGAGAAAATGGCACGTTAAGGTCAACCATAACGAAAAACGTTATGCTACTGCATCTGCCATTGCCGCCTCTGCTGTTGCATCATTAGTTTTGGCTAGAGGTCACCGTGTCGAACAAATTCCAGAGGTTCCTTTAGTTATCTCCTCTGAGGCTGAATCTATCAAAAAGACCAAGGAAGCTGTTGCTCTCTTGAAAGCCGTCGGTGCTCACAGAGACGTTGTTAAAGTCTTGAAATCTAAAAAGTTGAGAGCCGGTAAAGGTAAATTAAGAGGTCGTCGTTACACCCAACGTCGTGGTCCATTAGTCGTTTACGCTGAAGACAACGGTATTGTCAAAGCATTCAGAAACATTCCAGGTGTCGAAACCGCCAACGTTTCCTCATTGGGTTTATTGCAATTGGCTCCAGGTGCTCACTTGGGTAGATTTGTTATCTGGACCGAATCTGCTTTTGCCAAATTGGATGCTGTCTGGGGCTCAGAGTCCGTTGCTTCTACCAAGTCTGGATACTCATTACCAGCTAACATCATTGCTAACTCTGATGTCACCAGAATCATCAACTCCTCTGAGATCCAAGCCGCTGTTAGACCAGCTGGCCAACCAACTCAAAAACGTACCCATGTTTTGAAGAAGAACCCATTGAAAAACAAACAAATTCTTTTGAGATTGAACCCATACGCTAAGGTTTTCGCCGAGGAGAAATTGGGTTCAAAGAAGATTGAACAAAAACACGGTAAACCATCTAAGGGTCAATTTGCCGAAGTTTTGAAACAAGATTAAAAACTGAAAATCCGGAGTTCTGGAATTCATGTTGATGTATAGGATCAGTAGAGAATATAATCACTCATCATGTTTCATCGTTGTAAAGTACCAACTCTCGTTACTCTTTTATATATATAGCCAGTCAACTTCTCTCGAGGATCACTGTAAACTTCATCGAGTAGTGTATTTAACAGAATGAGCACCTTTCTTAAAACAGCAATTTTTGTCCCAAATCTCAGTCGATTGAATGAGGAGAGAAGCATGACGGGATCGTATAGTTGAAGTCATGACGGCGTATATATATATATATATAAACAGATATAGAGACAGTCTATAAAGATGTGGGTCATGAGACCACTTTTTGCTTACAGTCAAAGATGAGCTCAATCTTCAGCAAAAGATTACACTCCACAATTTCAAGGTTCCCGTATCCTTCACGGTCTGAGCAGTTTGACTACTTCCAGTCGTCTGTGAAGGAAGTTGAGAACTGGTGGTCATCTGACCGATTCAAAGGTATCAAACGTCCATATGACCCACAGGATGTTGTCAAGCATCGTGGATCTTTCACCACAGAATACCCGTCCTCGCTACAAGCGAAAAAGCTATTCAATCTTTTAGATGAAAGGTTCAGAGAAAGGAAGCCTGTTCACACTATAGGATCCATTGACCCTGTCCAGATCACGCAAGGTGCAAAGAATCAGGAGGTTGCATATGTATCTGGGTGGGCTTGCTCCTCCGTGTTGACAACGACTAATGAGGTGAGTCCCGATTTTGGTGACTACCCTTACGACACTGTACCAAATCAAGTAGAGAGGCTATTCAAATCACAGTTATTGCATGATCGCAAGAGTTTCAATGAGTGGATTACGAATCCTGAAAGAGCTGAATACGATAGAATTGATTATCTGAGACCCATAATTGCAGATGCAGATACAGGGCATGGGGGCACTGGGTCTGTCATGAAACTAGCAAAGCTGTTTGCTGAGAAAGGTGCTGCTGCTATTCACATTGAAGATCAGTTACATGGTGGCAAAAAGTGTGGCCATTTAAGTGGGAAGGTGCTGGTTCCAACCTCGACGCAAATAACCCGTTTGGTTGCAACGAGATTTCAATGGGATTTGATGGGGTCTGAAAATTTGGTCATTGCCAGAACAGACTCTGAAAGTGGAAATCTGCTGAGTTCCACTGTCGATTTTAGGGACCATGAGTTTATTCTTGGGATTGACAAGTACGCAAAGCCCCTTAGCGAGATACTTCTTGAAGCTGAGGCTAAAGGCTCAGCTACGGACGAGATAAATGCGATTGAGAGAAAATGGCTCGAACAAAACAAGCTGTACACTTTTAACGAGGTGGTCGAACGAGAGCTTAATAGACTAGGTAAAGCTCAACTCTACTCGAAGTATTTGGATAGCGCTAAAAACCAGTCGAACTTTGAATCAAGAAGGATATATAAAGACTTGACTGGGGAGGAGATCACTTTCGACTGGGAGGCCCCAAAAACGAAAGAAGGATATTACCTGTTCAAACCTGGAATTGATGCTGCTATCAAAAGGGTTATTGCGTATGCCCCTTATGCTGACTTGTTATGGCTGGAAACCAAAAGCCCTGATTTACAAGTTGCTAAATCATTTGCTCGTAAGATTCATGAGATATATCCTGACAAAAAACTGGTTTACAACTTGAGTCCATCCTTCAACTGGTCGGCACATGGTTTCAATGAGCACGATTTGCAGAATTTCATATGGGATCTCGCTAAAGAGGGCTTCGTGTTACAATTAGTTTCATTGGCTGGATTGCACACAGATGCTGTTTCAAGCTTTGAGCTCAGTCAGAATTTCAAAACTCAAGGTATGAAGGCATATGTCAACTTAGTTCAAAAAAAAGAGAAGGAGATCGGATGTGACGTCCTGACACATCAGAAGTGGTCTGGCGCAAACTATTTCGACAGTATTATAAGCACTGTACAATCTGGTTCATCTCAAACAAGCTCCGTCGGTAACGATTCCACTGAAAACTCGTTTTGAAACAACTCGCCCATGAAGCTTTTGGCTCACCGTGTATCTTTTTTGTTCCATTCACTCAAAGTATAGCTTTAGCCCTCTATTCTATGTACATTGTAGCTTTCCGCCCTTTCTAGACTATTGTGACATATATCATTTCGGCAGTAGATGACTCCTTTGCCGGCACGGCTGTTATCTCTGAGTTGCATGCAGAGTCGGCAACTGTCGCAGAGGATGCCGACAAAGTAAATTTCTGTTTATTCTTCAGAAAAAGGGAGAAGCGATACCCGTTAACAATAGCATGCGCTCAGGATAACTGGCCAAGCTTTGCATTTATTGCACTCATAGTCTGGCTACTTGGTCTAGGGCAGATTGTTTGGTGTTAAGGCTGCTTTACAACTGGCGTACGTTACTGTTTATGTTTGTTGGGTGGAGTCCTGCACTAGGCTTTGAGTCTGTGCGCTTAACAGACATATGTCTAGCTTTTTATGCTCCTTCCCCATCACTTTTTTTTTTATATTAGCGCAGCGGCTAGTCTTCTCACCGACTTGACCTAAAGTGATTCTCAACTAACCTTCTTATTCAGCAATTAGTTTCTTAGAATGGGTGTATATAAGGATTGGGGTTTAACCTTTTTACATCTCTGCTGATGATGTTTGGATTGTAATATCTGGATCGTATCGATGTCGCAAATCAGTGAGGTGTACAGTATTGCAAGTATAGACTCGCACGACAGCACCTCAAGAAGTCATGGTCATGCAGGTGAATCCAGAGAGTCAGGCGGATTGAACCTGATTAAAACGATTACAGCTCACAGAGCAGAAGAGAAGAGAGATAAAGAGGTACTAGAGAAGCTCGTTAGCAATAACCGTGGTGTCGATAACTTGGTGACAAAGCTGGAAAGCTATGCTGGTTCCTTAGGGCCATTAGAGGATCCTATAGATATTGAGCAGGTAAAAACGCATACGGAACACCCAGAAGATGTTCATTCAGAGGATCAGTGGAAGTATACAGTGGATGCTGAAACGGGATTGAGAATTGTGGAGTTTACTCCTGAAGACAAGGAGGATCCAAGAAATTACTCGAAAGCATACAAGTGGTTCTTGACCTTCTTCTTAGGACTTGTGTGTTTTGATGTCGCCTTTGCTTCTGCAATTGTTACCGGTGATATTGAAGGTCCAATGAAAACCTTCCATGTTTCTGAAGAAGTCGTTATCCTTACCGTCACTCTTTTGGTTATAGGATTTGGGATCGGACCTCTTATCTTTGCTCCATTGTCTGAAGAGGTTGGTAGAAGAATTGTGTACGTATCAACTTTAGGAATAGCTGTTGTGTTCATCGTGCCATGTGCTGTCGCAAAGAACATTGGTACCTTGTTAGTTTGCAGATTTCTTGATGGGTTGTTCTTCAGTGCACCGATGTGCCTCATTGGAGGTAATCTTGCAGAAATGTGGAGAACTGAAGAAAGAGGGGTTGCAATGAGTATTTTCTCTGCTGCTCCTTTCCTTGGGCCTGCTGTTGGGCCATTAGTTGGAGGTTATATTGGAGATAACGTAGGATGGAGATGGATCTATTATGTTTTGTTGATCTTTTCTGGCTGTGTATACGCTTCTGTTGTGGTGCTTTTACCTGAAACTCATCACCAAACATTGCTTAAAAGAAGAGCCAAAAAGCTGAGAAAGTTGACTGGTGATGAAAGATACAGAGCTATCAGTGAACTACAACCCCGCGACTTGAAGAAAGTTGTTAACGAAACATTACTGAGACCTTTGATTCTATTACGAGAACCAATCGTGTTTTTGATTTCCGTATATATGTCGGTCATCTATGGTTTGCTTTATATGTTTTTCTTCGCCTATCCTGTTGTGTATATGGAAGGCAAAGGCTGGAGTGCCTCCAAAACAGGGTTAATGTTTATTCCTATAGCTGTTGGTGTTATTATTGCAACTGTCGTTGCACCTTTTTTCAATAACGATTATAACAAGCGTGCTCAGAAGTATCTGGATCAAGGTAAAGTTCCCCCAGCAGAACTAAGATTGATTCCCATGATGATTGGTTGTTGGCTTGTACCTGTTGGTCTTTTCGCCTTTGCCTGGTCCTCGTATCCACATGTTTCATGGGCAGGTCCTTGCTTCTCAGGTTTGGCTTGTGGAATTGGCTTCAACATGTTGTATAACCCAGCCAATAACTACATTGTTGATTCTTATCAGCATTACGCTGCTTCTGGATTAGCTGCAAAAACATTTTTGAGAAGTATGTGGGGAGCCTGTGTACCATTATTCACTATACAAATGTACCATCGACTAGGTTACGAGTGGGCTTCGTCATTATTAGCGTTTATTTCTTTAGCATGTTGTGCAATACCTTATGCTTTCTTTATTTTTGGCAAAAGAATCAGAGCAAAATCCAAATATGCATATAGTCCGGAATCTGGAAAAGAAACAACTGCTGCAGATGTTGAGAAGAATGCAGAAGTTTCCACTTCTGTTTCGGATTAAGGAATTTCACAACTACGTGTTTGTTTACCATCATAAAGTGCTTCATGTTTAATCCCTTTTTTTTTTTATACAGAGCATTTGATATTGTTCGACCAATCTATCACTTTCCCCGGCATTTGCTTTCGATTTATCTCGAAGATTACAGCAATACCGGTCAACCATAATACCTCAATTGTTTGTGCACAGTCTCTATAAATCATTCGATGGACTTTTTTTTGAAAAAAAAAGGTTTTGATTTAACATGTAGCGGCTATCATATATCGCCAGTATACTATAAATAAAGTAATATATCAAAGTAATTCAATATTAAATATTAAACCTTCTACTATATACAAAACATTCTTGTACTAAATAAACTTTTTCTTGAATATCTTGGATTCGACGATAGATACTATATTCCGTTATTTCGAACTTCTATAATCGACAAAAACGTATGAATTCACAGCAAAACTAATTAGAAAGTTATAATATAAGGACATGAAATGCTTTCACAATCCCAATTATCTTGTAAGTAAATAATGCTCATACGCCCATAGCCTTAAAATATCTTGAAATCAACAATGTTACCCAATTAGGGTACTTCGGTAAATCCACTCACACTTCCATTTATAGACAATGTGTTCTCTAAACCGAATATAATTCACAGCCGACTCCTGAAATTTCAGCGTTTAATTCAGTTTTGAAAGAAAATCACTCCGTTACTAGATTATTTGAAACTCAATTGATTGACTGACTGATTAATTACTTGAATACCAAAATGTCTGACTTTGCCAGCCAATTCCAATCGACTTTGAAAGGTCTTGATTCAGTAAGCCTGCGATCTGGTTTATCGTTCCATCACAACTAACGGATGATCCTAGAAATTTGCTTCAAACTCTGTTCTAACCCATTTTGAAAAACAAACCAGTAGGTGGAATGAAATATGAATAACTACGAATTTACAAAGCTAACTTTCTTTATAACATAGACCTCCCAAGATCATATGCCATTTTAGGAGCTGGTGCTTTATATTTCCTTTTAATCTTTGTTAACGTTGGTGGTATTGGCCAATTGCTATCAAACATTGCAGGCTTTGCCATCCCAGGTTACTACTCTTTAATTGCCCTCAACACTGCAACTTCGAAGGATGACACTGATTTACTAACCTACTGGGTTGTCTTTGCCTTCTTGAATGTTGTCGAGTTTTGGTCCAAAGCAATTTTGTACTGGATCCCATTCTACTGGTTCTTCAAAACCATCTTTTTGTTATACTTGGCTTTACCACAATTTGGCGGCGCTAAATTAGTCTACTCCGCTGTCATTAAGCCAGTGTCTGACAAGTACATCATCAGAAACCAACAAGCAAACGATTTCGCTTCCAGTGTTGAAACTGCCGCTGAAGGTGTTGCCTCAGGTGCTCAAGTTCACCATTAGGTGCTGCTACCTATCTATAAGAATAAGGAAAAGAAATATAACTGGCATTATGCTGCTGAATTCTCCATGAAAAATATATTTATTTCTTTTTCGATATATTTCGATATACATCTTATATGTAGTCTTTCCACTCTTTTATTTATAGTGTTTCGGCGAATTTTCCAAAATCGAACTGTTCAATATTTCTAACACCGTCCAAATCATATTCAAATTTAACTCTGAGCTTTATCTTTTGATTAGGACTTCCATTGATTTTCATATCTTGGGTAACTGTACTAGATGGTTCAATAACAGAGTTAGAAATTGAAGACATGGTCAATTTTTGAGTTTTTGGGACAGCGATTAACAGTTGTAGATTCGAGATTTCGGAGGTTGCAAGATTATCAATTATTGTCTCAATAACTGCTATTCCAGAACCAACATCTTTAGGTCTAAAGGAAATCTTGACTTTGTCATTTTGAAACGCATTGATAACCTTGCTTGTAGAAGTAGCTGTCCGGTTGCTCGAGGCAAGCAATGTAGCGTTCGAAGCTGGAGTCGTCGTATCAAACAATCCTAAAATATCACTTTTCCCTTCTGCTTTGGAAGGTGCAGTATTAGAAGGTGCAGTGTTAGAAGATGCACTAAAGATATCCTCCAATAGATCAAGACTGTTCACATTGGCTCTGGAATCTGTTGCAGCTGTAGGTTCATCTATCAGATCTAATAATAAATCCTCTGTTTTGGTATGCTTGTTATTGTTGGATTCAGCCGATTTTTGAATCGGTAACTTAGCTCCATGCCTATTCGTCAGCGAAATTGTGTCTTTCTCCTTAATAGGTGGTGGTGGAACTCTATCCAAAAGTCCTTGTTTGATCTTTTCTGGTTCAGAAAACAGAACACAATAGGTGACTGCTTTTATCTGAATACTTAGATCTATATCTTTAGTCTTAGATTTGATAAAAGTTTGTAGCTTATTTTTCAAAGAACTCGAAGAAATCTTGCTAGAAAGTTTCAAGGCTGATGTCAAAATGTATGAAATCAATAAAGTGTCATTATTCTTGCTGTTGGCCAAATTCAATAAATAATCAACTAGGGTCTCTTCCTTTATTTTGTCTTTTTTCCAAGACGTATTTAGTAGTAAATCACCATATTCACCAACCAACCAAACATTAATTAAATTCAATCCTTCTTGGCTGTATTCTTCGGCGGCAGCATTGAATATTTTATTTGCAGTATAGACTTTTAACTCATCATTGGAAGGAATGTTGATAATCAGTGAAAGTATTTGGGAGACAATTGAGTTGTTGATAGCATTTCCACTTGAGTTCAGAAATCTTATCAAAGTGTCAAATTTCCATTTTTCATTAGGTATAAGCTCTTTTCTCTCAAGGATATTAACCACATTAGTTGTAATGTAACTCTTCAAATCCTTCTCATTGTTAACGGGGTTGTCTAGGAAATTTAAAATCTCTTTTATCAAAATTCTGATGTTAGAGGTATCTAGTATAGCAAATGATAGTTCTAAGGCTCTTCTTTTGATTGAAATATCGAGATCTTGTAAACAAGCCACGATGGTTTGGCGATGTCTTTGAACGGCCAACGGTTCAATCCTGACAACTGCCAATAATGTGTCTAAGGCCACATATCTGTTATTGTTATCTTTCGTACCTAGCAACTGGCCAAGAATATTGATTCCCAAAACTTTCAAAGCAGGGTCGAGATTTTTGATAGAAAATATTGTCTTGACGGCTTCATAAGATACACAAGCACCAGCATTCCTAGAAAAGTCTGTCGAAGAAGCAACTTTTGTAAGTATGTCGTTTAAAATCTCATTATATTTGTTGGTAGTCGAATAATTTTCTTCATCTGTGAAAAATAATCTTAAAGTTTCAATAATAGAAGTCTGGAAAAAAGGGTCATGAACACCCATCAGATCAAACTCTGGATTGAAATTTTTAGCCAGCAAGCCTTTCAAAAGGTCAATGATCTTTGGAATCTTTGCCAATAAGGCGGGTCTGGATTCTGGTGAGTTCTCATATAAATTTCTAATCAGTTTCAAGGCGCCTAAAAGAACCCCATGGTCATGAGAGTCCAATAAGGAGTCAATTTTTACAGAAAATACCTCACTGAGGTCAGGATCTTTCTCAACAATTTTAGAAGCGACAATGGCAGCCTTCTTCTTCAGGTAATTGTTATTTGAGCTGATGATTTTTTCCACATCTACGTATAAATCCCTGGCCAGCTCAGGGGATGCGATGTTCCCCAAAGTAGTCAATGCCAGTGCAACAATAAAGTTATTGGGGTGGTTCAAATCGTTGTTCAACGAGTTGGTCAATAACGTCAACACCTCCTGGTTTTCATCCAATAGTAGCATCGTGGCCAAATAGCCCAATCGCTTATCTATAAAATTCGAAGACGCTAGCAGCTTGATACATTCTATTTGACCAAAATGAGTCTTCTCTCCCAAGATGTATAGATACAGAAGCTTTTGGATGTTGATTCTTCTTGTGGTGTGAGATAATGATGTATCCTTGAAGGAAGTTCTGATCAAAGCGGACTCTCTTCTGATGATCGAACGTTCGTCCGCGATCGTCTTCGAGGCTCTGACGCTCCTGATGAAAGACTTGAGAGAAGTTGTCATTGTACTCGAAGCGCTGTCCACTCAATTTCTCTCTTCTTCACCGCCTATCTATTCACAACAGTTTTGTTTATTCTCACCTTTCGAAGCGTTGGCTACTTTTTTTGAAAGGAGATCCTGAAGATATATCCGGTTTGGGGCACATCAATAGTTCAATTGTTTTATGTTTAGTGGTGTTCTTAGACGATGTTACAATATGCGAATAGAGAGAGAAAAAGTGGTATCTCAAGACTTTATAGTGGATAACTGTAGACAAGGTTTAGGGTTGAATAAGAAGAATAACTCTACAGGGAGTCATGGAAGCGGATAAAGAGCTTACTCCTGGTGGGAGCCGAAGTACGTCGCCGGTACCGAGCGAGGGTGGCCTTGAACCCATTGCCAAAGTTCGACACTATAGAGCACATAAAGACAACGAATGTTTTATGTTCATTCAGAGGTTCAATATATGGCTGACGAGGCAATTTCCCAAGTACAAGCTGCGAAAGTTGAAGTCCAGTTATGACTCCATAAATAGAACGAATTGCACGCTGACGGATCAGGGCCGAAAGAAAAACACCGAACCGTGTAAAGTTTGGATAAGTTTCAAGAGACTGAGCGAAAGGTTGGTCAGATTCGATATTGTGGAAGTTGCAAGACATTGCTATATTTCATTTGTAGCAGATTCAAATAACTTCCCTGAAAGCATGTCACTTCATAATTCAGACTTTGAAAATCATGTTCTAGAGTATATCAAAACGTCATATCCTCATGAAGTTATATTCGTAAAGGGAAACTCCATTTTGGAGGATCCTGATCCTACTGGATTATATGATAATGCGGAAATAACCAAAAATTTGAGTAATATCGACCTAGAAAATATAGAAAAGCGGGTTCATGAAGGGTCATCAATCAGGTTACATAAATTTGACTCAATTCAAGAATTACTTGCTAACGAGCCAACAGCTCTTCAAGGGTCTCTATCCAATGATACAAAAAATGGTATATCAAGAACCTTTTCTGAGCTAGATGGCTTCGATAGCACCAAGGTTTTGAAAAGGGAAATACAAGGTGCCAATGCTGAAATTTTTTTATTGAAGCTTGAGAATGAATACTTGACAAAACAAGTTCAAAATTCGAGCATAGTTGGAAAGGGAAAATTTAAGATAACAGAATATTCAATTAGAAAATTTTTGTCGAAATCGTTGAATGGAAGGATTTATGGACTAGAGCATGTGGATGGAAATTATAAATTCTCATTGAAAGATGTAACGCTTGAAAGTTCTTTTCCCTCTCCAAAAAGCTCATTTTGCTTATCAACTGAGCTAAAGACTTTACAGGAGCTTGCAACAAAACCTGACAAATCTTTGCACCTTTTGAACCTGGTGGATATTGTCCTCGAGAGTAATATTGTCAGAAAATCATATCTAATCATACTAGAGCCCGCTGCATTCTCATTGGACGAGTTTTTATATTCTTTCTACAAAAGTTCGAGCATTAAGGTGGTCCCCGTCATCACTGCGCAGATACTGACTGGATTGTTGTTCCTTTCGGATAATGTATCCAGGATTCACGGTAATCTGAGCTTTGAAAACATTTTCATAGATTTCAAAGGGTTAGTTAGGTTAGCCAATTTTGATTTTTCATTCCATTTGAACTCAGTTGTTCCTGCTAGCAAATTACTCACGGCAACGCCCCAAGATATCCTGTTAAAACATCCATATCTCTTGGAACAATCGAACTTGGAAGCGGACGTTGCAGTATCATCTAACATCGACTTATGGACTCTCGGGTGCATCATATATAAGCTTATCAACGGAATAGACCTGTTCCATAATACATCGACTTACAAAGATCACGAAGAAATAGTTGCGTCGATAGAGGACCAGCCATTCAGCTCCTTTTTAAAGGCTTTCCTGGTGGACTACAGGAAGCAAGTTGGACTCTCGGTGCTTTTGAGCAACGAGTTTTTCCAGGGGTATACAAATGACAGCATAATGAACTACATCACAAAGCAGCAGTAAAACTACGAGACCTTTACATTGATAGCCTCAATACCAAAAATTACTCATTGAAAGACACACGTTATTCGTTCAATTGCAGTAGTAATCTCAATCTTATAGAACACTAACGTATGGGCATCCACTATAAATAACCCACGAGTAGATAAGGTTTGATAAAAAAGATTTGAAAACGAAGTACGATTTATTGTGGGGAGAATAACCGTATAATTCTTCACTGAACATTATGTGATTCCTACTTTTTTTAGTTGGGGAAGAATCTCTGGTTTTAAGACTTCGAGAGCTGGTCCCAGAAAAGACATGAGCACGGACAGTCTGTAGGCCAGCCTCTTGAAAGCTCTACGTCTATCGAGCTAGTTTGTACTCAGTATACCGTGATAGTAACTAGCCATGGCGACGAAATTAGGATATTTCAATTAGATCATCCCTCGACTTCTCAAATTTCTCGCGATCTTCCGTAATACATGGAAATATATTGCTCGTAACGAATGATTGATCATCAACAAGAAACAATGCTCACAACCATAAGAGACCTCTAAACACAAAATTAGAAGAGCCAAGACAAAGACATTGAACGAGCGAAATTGCAAGCAAAAAGGAACCGAGACTGGAAATACTGAGCTCCTCTGCACATTACTCTATGGTATGAGTGACGAAGAAGATAACCAGGAGGCTTCTGCTACTTTCCAATTCTCCAGCGAGTGCGACCTGGAGGTGCACTGCTCGCCCTTTGGAATCTCGGGAATCTATATTAAGGTGAACAATAGCGAAAATGTTGGGGTAGGCTCTGCGATGAGTAGGCTGACTGGCTCAGCCACGGGAAAAATCTTGTATAATGATCCACAAGATTTACAGGATAGCAAGTACAAGTTATATGGAGTGGTTGAAGAAGGAAACATACTGAGAATAGATTTTGTCAAAATTTTTAATGAGCCGAAGGATGAGGAAAGAAGCGTGTCACCTAACCATGCTGATATACCAAGCGTAGGTGAATCACCTGACGATGAAGAATATGAGACTCCAGATATAGTGTTTCGAGGAGACGTACCAGCTGGAAGACCAGATGTGGTGGAACCTTTTATCGGTATATTCAATTTTGAGAAAATACCCTCGTCTTGATTTGTCTACAGCTAGGAGATAAAAAAACTTCAATGTTTCTTTAACGTTTCTTTTGATGATTTGGATGATTCAAAATGTAATCTAATATACACGGTTAATTGGTGATACATGCTATTGTATTTTTGTGACTCGAATTTCGATTGTTGAGACTATCTGAAATAAAACTCCGTCATAAATTTGGCAGCGTTGAATCCAAAAAGACTGACAATGTACAACACTGTCAGTATTCCGATAGGAAATAATATAAGTTGAGTTCTCTCGAGGAACGGAAGTGCGTTGTAACCATAGAATGTTATCACAAAGTAATAACTGATGCTGACAAAATATAGCGTATTGCCCAAAAATAATGCGAACCAGTTGTTCATTCTCAATACGGGAAGCATGATAAATTGTATCAGATATAATGAAAGCCATATTCCCAAGAAAGAATTACAATGAACGTCAAAGCAATACGCCCATTCTAAATTAGATTCAGAAGCTGAACCAATTGTGGATTCGCCAAATGAGGCTTTTCTTTTCAGTATCTTGTTAGCTAAAAACCACCCCATAGTAGCTATCACAACGCCAACAACAAAAAAATCCATGAAAACCATATACAGAATCAAATTTATGATCGATAAGAACCCAGGTGAATATGCCAATCCCCATGCGATGGCACTAACCGTTAAAAGCACAGCCAAAAGTATCATGAACGACGGATCATCTCTCGCCCAGCGATTCTTGGTCTGTTTGTGGTAGTACAAGGATCTATAGACTCTTTTAGGCTGTACTATAAGGTAGAACATCTCCCACATTGCAGTTTCGAAATCAAGTGTAGGTGGTTTGAAGAACCTTTTAATCATAATAGGCATCCTCAGGTTACTTCTATAATCAGCAAATCGATCATTCCTTGAGCTGTAAGCTTTGCTTCTGGAAGAATTGCCTGAACCAGCTGATCGAAAAGACCTTAAAGAGGACAAATCATCTTGCGAAATATCATTCATTGATGTGGGCAATATCGACTGCGATGAACCCGCCGATATCCCTAACGAGCCAGGCGTAAGTGGTCTTTTGGACATTTCTGTTTACAGGACTCAAAACTCAAATCTAGTAGCAGTAACAGTGATTCAATTTGCTTCGCCTGAGCTCTCTTCGTACACGATATAACCTGAAGATGCGGTTTGTTACAATTTATGCGTGTACTTTCCGGGAATGAAGAAGAGTTACCCGAAAATCAAGGTGTCAATAGAAGTAAAACTACACCACATTTAAGCAAAGGTTCACATCATTTCTCCGATACACTAGACACAAATGAGAGCTACTGGATGATCTGGTATCCAATATGAATGAGATCTAACCCAAATATCTATCTAGAGGCTCACCAAGGACCTGTTCCACGACCTTTACAAGACCGGAACGAGTTTCAAGCTCAACATCCTCATCATCATCTTCTAAGAGCTCAGCAACAAGTGGGACCAACTGAGGCAGCAGAGATAACCATTGGTCACCAACTTTCTGATAGACCAATTTCAATGATCTAACAGTCCATAATTTTTCTTTGGTGTTGCAGGTTGCTTTCATATGAGAAATGAATAATTTGTTCAAGGCTTTATTGTGTTCGTCAGACGAGACGTTCTTAGCCAATGCCGCAATTGCTTTGACTAAATACTTTCCAATCGAATCTTCGATGTTCGTTAACTGTGAAAAGAGAGCTTCGGCTATGCTTTCAAATCTTGCCTGAGCTTGCCAGTATTCATCTTGGTCAAACTTGAAAGAGGAGCTTAAACACTGTAAAACTAGACGTCTTAAATTGACGTCCTGTATTTTTGACTCACTGAACCTTTTCAACAATTCGACTGTAGGATCAAAGAAGTAGGTGAAATAAGAAGTTATGATCGATCTCAAGCTTTCCTGAAGTTTATTGAAGAACTTGAAGAAGGCTGTTAATCTTTCAGTTTCAGTTATTTTATTGTATATTACACCTTCACCGTTAAATGCCCACCGTACCAGCAAAGCAAAAAGCGGTCTGAAACTTTTATCGTTCAGTTTCATAACATACTTATTAGCAATGCTATGAAATTGTGCTTCAATACGGTGAATGGTGTTGTTGTCAAAATCGCTTTGAGACCTAAACTCAAATAATTGTAGTAATAGTTTGAAAAACCTAGCAGCTTGGGAAAGAGCAACTTTCTTCTCAGCAACATCAATAGTGGCTTCCAAGGAGTTGAGGTATAGTGAGATTGATATCGCATTAGAGTGGGAGACGTATTCCCAGCTTTTAGCTAATACTTTCAAGATTTCGGTATGATTCATATTTGCGACAACAAGATCAATCACAGAAAGTCTGATTTTATCTGAAACACCTTCAGCTGTGAAGATAACGTTGAAAATATCATACAAATTTGTGGTAACAAACGCAGGAATTCGCTTCACATAACTGGATAGTAGTAAAATAATTGTCAGTTTCAAATTCCTCTCCGCTTCAGGATCGTTTACAAAAGAAGCTTCTTTGAAAATCTTTAAAGCTGGGGGAACGATTTTTGGGAAAAATGCAATAGTTTTGATTCCCAGGATTAGAATCACGTCACTTATTATACTAATTGCAGATATAACGACCTCACCAGAGGAATTTAATAATCCAAGTTCGGAAGTAGCAACCTCCAATGATTTGATAAGTAACTCACTTCCAAGATTTTGGCCAAATTTGCGAACCAGAGAAGCAGCAGCATCGAATGAAGCTTGTGTTAAATCATCGCTAATACTTCCTTCAACATTTTCAAACAAAACATTAATCAAGCTAGTAGCACCCTTCAATGAATCTTCATTTTCGACAGATT
Source organism: Liangdongia quercuum (assembly GCA_030579675.1). Classification (NCBI taxonomy): domain Eukaryota; kingdom Fungi; phylum Ascomycota; class Saccharomycetes; order Phaffomycetales; family Wickerhamomycetaceae; genus Liangdongia; species Liangdongia quercuum. The sequence goes on along the minus strand of JAKTRK010000007.1, from coordinate 286,028 downwards.
CATACTCGAACTTATCTAAAGCCAATAGGGTTAGGCTTCTACGACCAGTAGTCGAGATAGAAGAGTCAACCAACAGTTTTGAAATTGAGTCAACAAATTCTTTGATTGGTAAGACACTCAGCAAATTATTGAGCAACTTGAATATTTTAGTCTGTAGTTCGTTATCATTAACAGAGATGTTTGATATCAAGGATAACAAGGAGTTGACCAGAATACCAAATGTATCAAAAATCTCCCTCTTAGAAGCTTCATCTGAGTATGAGTCCAGCAGCACATAAGCAACTTTCAGCTTCAATGAAGGAGCAGCAGCAGTGTCACCACCAGATATTGTCGAATCAAGGTACTGGATCAAACTAGATTTCAGTACTGATACCTCTTCTGAACTCAATGACATGATCGTTGAGCTGAAGACCGCACTTGCTGTGATCGCATTGACACTCTCGCTGTCTTTTTCAACGGGGACCTTCTCCCATAGAGTAATGAAGGAGCTCAGAGCAACCAATTGCTCAGCAGCTTCAAAGTTTTTCAAAAAAGAAGTCGAAAATTCAATCAATGACCTGGCTTCAGAATGACGGTTCTTGACAACTGCTGAGGCATATTGACAACCTATTAAATACAAAATCAAGTGCAAGGATTCTCTAGCCCCTAAAGTTGATGCTAATGTGGTGAATAATCTCACTCTTCTATGTCTTGGAATATGAGCAAAGGCAGATGCAAAGCTAGTCAACAAGAATTCTATTTCTTCAACTTTTTTAGATCCATCCACAGAATTTGCCAAGGCAGGAATAACCTTTATTATTGTTTGCTCAACAACGTGAACGGAAAATTCATCATCTTGGCGGACAGTGTGAGCACCCATGAAAGTAAATATAGGCATAACAGAATGTAATACAAGTTCAGGAGCCAACGAGGCAAGTTGAGCAACAACTAGGAGTAAACAGTTCTGAACTTGTGGAGAGGATGAAGCTCTGATTGTAGCAACAACGATATCTGTTCTTACAGAGTTAGAATCTAAACTGGAACTTTGTGCTTTCAGACTTTTAATAACTTTGACCATGGTAGAAGCCAAAGTTTCTTGTGTGTAGGAGACTGGCAGACCACCATCGGCTCCAAGGGTTTCTAAATCTGCGAGGAGGTTGAATAGAGAGCTCAACAAAGCAGGTGTTGGAACTAGAGTATGAAGATTCTTATCTAGAGCTTCTAAAAGCACAGTTACCTTCTGTAAATGTTGTTCAGCAATGTTAGCAAGGTCACCGTTGTTGAGAGCCTGTCTAGCTGATGTAGAAGATCTTCTTCTTCTTTTGGCAACGCCAGGTTCCGCCTTGGGATGATTTATCTGTGAATCCTTGAATAGTTCTACTAGCAGTTCGCTCGTCAATGGTAATGCTTGTAGTGTTAAACTGTAGTCGTATGAGGAGGCCATTTCCGAGGAGTATGAATCAACGAGTGCTTTTGACAGCTTGAGCTGAGCTTCTTGCTTTAAAGTAGGGAAAATCTCGACAATTCTGGATGATGCAATCTCTGCTAATTGGTCATAAGGAGAGTTTAGAGCGCTGATTAAAAACTGCAATGCGACTGGATTTTTCTCCTTTATAGAAACAAGTTTAACCACGGTTGTTTCAAAGTCTAGGAAATTGGTCTTATTTTGTTCAGCATTAATTCTCCACGATTCCCTATCCGAAATATAGGTCTCCAGGAATTGCTGAAACAGTTGAGATAACACAACTCCTTTGATACGTGATTCCGCAATGGAAAATCTTATTAGATCAAACAGAGCAGTTTTGACATATGGAAGTGAGATAATAGTTGCTTGATTGACTAAAAAAACAAGAAATAATTTGGCATATCTACCAGCATTTGATAAAACTCTTGAAATATCAGAACTCTCAACAAAATAGTTTTCAATAACAATTTTTAGAAAACCAATCACATCTTTGGGAGCCATAAGTTGTAACTTAGATGACTCAGTACCATAAATAGATTCTTGTAAGAAAACGTTCGATGAAGCAGGTCTCTTTGCAATTAGTTTCAAAATCTCAATAGCTAACGATCTGAGTGCACGACGAGAATCTGTTAAGACAGCGAGTAAAACTGGCACGATCGTCATCAGGTTTTGTTGATCATCAAGCCCTAAAATTCCGTCTTTCAACAACTGCAAAGATCTAAGACGAGCAAAATTTGGAGCAGAGGGAGAAACTGCGATTCTCAAAAAAAAAGTGAGCGATGCTGGCTTATTTGTGAACGAATATTGAATGAACTCTGGAATGGCTTTTGCAGAAATAGATGATAAAAATAGAGCTAGTAGTTGATTGAACTCCTCATTCAAACCAGGAGCGATGAAAGAAACGATGGAAGGTTTAGTCTTCTGTAGGATTTCAACAAGATCACCTCTATCTTCAGATCCGGGTTCAATAAATTTCTCAAGGTTTTCATTCAAATCTTCATTGCTTTTCTCGTGAGCAATAGTAAGTGAGCTTTGAAGTTTGATTTCTAAATGATCCAAAGATAAATTAAGCTCCTCCAGATTATTTAGTAGAATATCTTTGTACTCTTCGGAGTAGTATTCAAACAACTTCACAATTGCAGTTTTATCTTGTGTACAGACATCAATAACAGCCACTGAATCTTTGATGATATGATTCATTTCGAAATCTGGTAGTTTCACTTTCTTCAAGATAGTTAAAACCAGGCTGAGGCGTTCAGTAAAGTCAAAAGCTAATATAGTTTTGATCAACACTGTGACCAGTTTCTCCGATCTCACACTTTTGGAGGTCAACAGTTCGGTGAAACGATCTAAATCACCAACTACCAATTTGATGAACAACCTATAGATACGAACCGGAATATTCTCGTATTTTGTGCCGTTTAATGATTGGAATAACTTGAAAATGCAAACCAAAGCTGAATTCTCAGCCTTTTTAGTGATTTTCGCAAGAATTGTCTCCGTGGCAGCATAAATCACCTCTTGCGATAACGGAACTGCACTTGACAAAACTGCTAATATTGTATGACTTGTTATATGAGCGTCAGAGTTCGAGCTTGTTAACAGTTTCGCTGAAACCTCCAAAACTAATGGTATCAATGCGCTGACTTTATTTTGATCGTTGGATAACACAGCGATTGTATTGACGGTAGTACAAGTGAAGAACAAAAGCTGACTTGTGTACAAGATATTTTTTGCAGTTGAGTCCTCAAGGTATTTGATATAAAGATTGAAGAAATCCAGATCAGTGAACAACTTAACGATTGAAGCATTTGTTGGATTCTTATCAGAATTTTTATAACCATTTAAACCTGAGAATAGAGGTGGTAACTTCACAATTTCTAAAATTCTTTTGAAGACAGAAGTTTGGTAATAATTGATAGTACTGAGAAGAAAATGCTCCCCATTATGAATATGAATTTGAAAACGGCGGACCAACCACTCGGTGGCTTGAATAGAAGGAGCCAGGTTCCATCGTGGGGAAATCAATGAAAGGTAGGCAGCGACAGTATTGTCAAGATCCTTATTCTGCTCTATCGTCTGAACATTTCTGTCCACCGAAATAGAAGTTTCACTGAACAACGAGTTCTTAAAATAAGCAAATCTCTTATCAATAGTAATGAGTTGCTCGAAAGCTTCAAGTGATTTGGAATAAATCAATTCATAGTCTTGAGTAGCTGCAACTTTTGGGTTATAGATCAAAGAAACAGAGTGAAGCTTCTGTCTTCTTTTACGATCAAAAGCAACACCGCTATTAGCAGCAGCAATGCTATTCAACTGCGAAGACAAACTACTCATTATCTCCCTGAACTATTTGATAATCTTGTCAATATGCAGAGTTTTATTTTCTTCAGCTCATCGCTAAAAAATTTTTTGTACGAAAAATCTAATACACCAAAAACGGAAATACGAAATACGTGAAATTTATGGACAGGGCCACTACGTAGACGGAAATCAACTATTCATTTATCTATGTTTCAAAGCGTGAATATGCTAGTGGATTTCTTACCGAAAGGATAGACCACTATTGCTGATGCAAAAAGGCCAACAGATATTCCGATCGCAACCTGTATCATAGTCACACCAAAACTCAATCCAGAGGAGGATGAAGTTGAAGAGGAGCTAGTGGTATTAGAGACCAAAGCGTTGGCATTTTCAATACCTGAAAGCAAACTGCCTTGAGATGCTATACCTGATGGCACCTGAACAAATATAGCAGGTAGCATTGCACTTACCGCCAAACCCTTAAAGACTCTTGAGTAAAGATTTCCCATAATACCAATGGCGAATGCACCTAATGCTGAAGTGAACTCTGTTGAATTGGTGAAATGCTTCGCTGAAAAATAATTGACCACATAAGCTGCACACGATATGATCAACATTATCGGTACTTGGAAAAGTTTTGCCTGGTTGATAATACACAAACCTAGGGTGAATGCAGGAACAAAGAGAAATCTATACCATGGGCTCAAGGAGACAGCACATGTAGTTTCTGAAGTTGCACCTTTATCAATCCAGCCATATATTGCAGCACCAAGAGTTATTCCAAAACCAAGAAATAGCGAATATATAATTGCATAGAACATTCTGACTGAACCAGCAACCAAGTTTCTAGATTGTAGCTCCAAAGAGCCACACAAAATTATATATCCAGGCAAAATCAACGCAAGTGAGCCTTGGACAACAGCAGAAAAACATATGTTAGAGTTTGGAATTGATCCAAGTGCTCTCCCTATGAATGAAACGACAATGGAGGCGCTGACTTCAAAAACATTTGAATAAAGGTTTGAGCGCGGCGCTATCAAAAATTGTAAACTGCCGACGCATAATCCTATACCAAAGGAAACTGCTAAATTTATCCAATCACCACCGAATGCGAATGGCGTTACCATAGCAGAGCTAAAACCGTAGACGAGGACACATATCCAGGGACTGTATAGCGGTTTTTGAGATAGAAGATCATCCAATTCTGAGCTAGCATCTTCGACCCCAATGATATCGTGTACAACCTTTTTATAAATCCTGTGAACTCGATGAAGTTTATAAAGATTCAATCCCTGGGGCGCTCTAACTAGTTGGACTTCAGAGGTTCTAGTTGTGGCATCACCGAATGAAACAATCATACAACCAGGTAAATAGATGAACTGACCATCGATTTCTAAGACTCTTGCTGTCATGGTCATTGCCTCTTCAAGTCTATGGGTCGGAGCACCATAGAGCATCAAGGCTTTGCACATACGTAGAATAAAACGCTGCCTCTGTAGAACATCAGCAATGTGAACGGTGATTTTAGCTTGAGCTGCTTCTTTCCTGCTTTTGATAAAATTAGATGTTGACTTTTTATTTTTTCTTGTCTTTTCGAAATTGGGTAAATAAGTGCTTGATAAATTTTTCTTCAATCCATTATAAAGATTGGTGCTGGAGCCTGCATTGCCACCGCCATTTGGCGAAAGAAATTGTGTGTCAAAAGAATTAGACTTATTAAAAAACTGAGGCAAATCATTGAAGCTTGAATTTTTTCTATGCCCTTTTAAAATTTTTTGTTGTTCGTTTATATTGTTGTCGTCGATGGTGACCTTTTTCTTCCCCATGGTTTTGATGCGGTTCAGGGCATTCGTTGATAAAGGAGATGCAAACTCGTTTGTTGGAGTCGTTACACGTGAATTAGTTGCTGATAAGTCACTGTCAGGGTTAACTAGTTTTTGCTGAGATCTTGAGCCCTCCTGATTTTGATACAACTTCAATAATGAAGACAAAACTCCTCCACGAACTCTCTCTGGTGGTGCTATGTAATTATCAGAGTCTAACAAGTTCATTTCAAACGTATCACCATCACGCAGATATAAATCAGGATTTGGAGCTAGGAAACTGTCATTATTCGTAGAGGAAGTAGTAAGAGAATCCCTCAAAGTGGATTCATCTGAGTGGTCTCTTGAAGGTTTTTTCATGTGAGCGTGAGCTCTCACAATGTTCTTTGCTTCTTTGGCGAAAGCTGCTGGGTCTAGATTCTGCATCGGAATTCCTTGTTCCTCATCACTAGTCTTTTCAGGAACGTCTTTGCTAGCGCCCGGTACTAAGCCACCACCACCCAAGTTCACAAACTTCGAGAACAACCCACCATCGTTTTGCTTTTCATTATCAGAGTCCACAGATTCCATATCGCTCTCTAGCGAATCACTATAATTGTCAGGCTGCAAAACCTTTTTGAAGAAATTCTTGATTTTTTTCCCTCTATCTTGATCATCATTGCATTTATCGCTGGTATTTGAGCTGGTAGTTGTAGCATCGCTATTGTCTTTCTTCTTTCCATTTGACGCGTTTGAATTCGTATCGGAATGGAACTCAACATCGCTTTCAGAATCGCTGTTGAAAAACTGTGCTCGGCTATTCTTAGATTTTTCTTTCTCGTCTTTCATCTTGTTCAATTTTTCTTGGTAGTGCTTGTCTACATCTGGATCATCGACTGCTGTTGCATCTGCCAAATCTGCATTGCTGGCAGCAAAATCCTTTTGAAATGTTTTCTGAATATCATCTTCGAAAGACTTTTCTCTTGCTCTTCTCCTATCATATATCTTTGAGCTGCTTAGACTTCTCGGCAGTAACGTGGGATTAGCGCTACCCACTGTATAGGTTGACGGGTCGTCAGCCAAGGGTACAGACACTTTTTGAAATGTTGGAAGCTTTGGGCCGGGTGAAGTCGCAGGTAAATCTTCAGGAATTGATGATGGTGAAGTCAGATTATCACTGCTCTTAGAATATGGCGTGAAATAATCCATGCTGCTACCGGAAAGTACGCGGCGATGTAATTTCTTGTTGCTTGGTGATGGATGCAATAAAGATGAAACGTTCTTCGATGATGGTATACTCTTCGTGGGTCTTTGTCTCTGTGTGTCCCTATCCTTCTCTTTCCCTTCATTGTATAGTTTTGACATTGTCAGTATGCTTGAAGTGGAGTGTCGTAGGGGTACGTCAGAAAGAGTAGGTCTGAGAGGCGGTCTGCGCGAAGTTGAGCTACCTTTCTCCTGTTGCATGCTTTGCTGATTGCTCGACATGATAAACAGCCTCTGACTCCTTCAGATCGATTCTGAGAACTCGACAGTGCTAAACCGCTTTGATATATATATATATATATATATATATATCTATATATATGTATTATAGCTACCAAAGTATTTTAACCTACTGGTTGTGATCAACATGGAGGAGACAGAGAAAGTCCAATTACCCGACTATGTCTCAAGTGCGTATATGCAAAAATGCGCAGGAATTACGTCATTGCAACTGAAGCCAGTCGAAGGAGGTAAGTCCGGAAAAGTGATACCGAATAGCTTCCGGCGAGATCAGTGAAAGGGGAACCCGAAAGGAGAACATGAAAAAGGAAAGGCTGAACAACAGAGACATCCTGCTGGCAGCTGCGGGCCCCTGCGTAAGTTCGGGAAGGAGCCTTGCGATTGCCAGTGTATGATTCAATAGGCTTAGAGGGCTAACACATAGCCTAGTAGCAAGTTGAAACATACAATACATCACCACTCCTCTTCATTCCGCATCTCATAACCATAAGCACGCTCGATTTTGATGTTTTTTTTTTTTTTTGTCGCAGACTTGGGTCCGTTTTGTAGTAAGTTGCAGGGTACACTGTGGGTTGTATATGCTTGCTACAGCTAGTCATGACGTAAAATGGAAATTTTTTGAGGACAGAAGCAATTCGCAGGGCTTGATCTTGTGTGCAGGTACTATTTCTTTATGCAGCCATATTTGCAAGATCTGGCAGATGACATGTCGATATGTCGGTAAGTCGTACAAGGGGGGCACGATGTTTATATCTTGATTGAGGAACTGTTTCTATAGATATTAAGTACTTAGTGTTGTGAGTATGTGTCAGTGCCAGCTTTGCTAGTATCAGCGCGAGCACCATTTGCTTTGGGGAATCATAAAAGAAGCAATCCAAAAGTATGTGTACTGGAATGGTAGACGCTGAGGGAACTCTCACCAAGTTATCATTAATATATTTGAGATGGAGAGGCACTGTTCATTCTCTTTCCATCAAGTTTCAGGCACCCCTCGGTTTCTGGTTTTGTAACCAGTACCGGTTAAACTGAGATTACACAAAAATGAAAATGGTTTAAAAAAGCCTGCCGCAGAAGAGTTGATCGTAGAGTTACAACCAGTGTCTGAAAGATCTTCTAGTTCACTGAATAGTCACCAAGAAAGAAAACCCAACAGTATCTAATACCGTTCATTTGAGATCAGCCATGATTCAGTTCTGATTCGTTTTGAAGAGTAAAGAAAAGCCTGAGAAGAAGGCAAGGGCGCTTAGTGTCAGTGATAGATATCATACCAAATCACGCAAAGAGCCCAAATCTTGAAACTACTCGATTATTTCAGGTTCGGCGTGTACTGATATCATCTATACCTTCAGGCAAACTCATACAAGTTTGAGTGCATAGGTCTTAATGTTCATTTGCAACATCGTTATTGACTGCATTTGCTGGTTCTTATTCCACATCTTTTATCTGAGGGAGTATTACTTTTAAGCTCAGCTGGAGCATATTTTTTATTAAAAAAACAGTCAAACAAGAGAAATAAATGATAGAAATGAATAACAAATTATCTCCTCAAAAAAAATATCCTAAAGTTCCTCCAGACGTCGATAGTCCACCTTTTTATATTCCATTAAAGTCGTTTGAAACGAGATATAAGATTATAAGCAATTTGGGCAATGGAAGTTTTGGTTCTGTAACCTTAGCAAAATTCACAAAAGACCTTAACGATCTGAGTAATTTCAAAGTTTTCAAATCTACTTTATTAGAACGAAATTCTAACTTTCAATATGAGAATCATCTCAACAAGCTGACAGGACTAGTTGCTATCAAAACCATGACAGAAAGATTACAGTACTTGAATGATTATACACGAATCAAAGAAATCCGTTTCATTCTATCAATACCATATCACCCAAATCTTGTTCAAATTTATGAAATGTTTATTGATGATTCTGCCTTCAAATTGCATATAGTAATGGAATGTATGGACCAGAATCTTTATCAACTTATGAAGGCTAGAAAAACAAATTTATTTTCACTAAGGACTTTGAAGTCGATCTTGTCACAAGTGTTGAATGGGATTCGTCACATACATCGTTGCGATTACTTTCACCGTGACATCAAACCAGAAAATATATTAGTCTCACCAGCTATCCGTTATTATGATAGCGAGGCCTTAAGGTCTATGGAATTCGATCATAATTTTATTGTAAAGATTGCAGACTACGGATTGGCTCGCCATGTGGAGAACAAAAGGCCCTATACTTCATATGTATCGACGAGATGGTACCGAGCCCCAGAAATATTATTGAGAAAGAATTGGTATTCTAGACCGGTAGATATTTGGGCTTTTGGTTCTGTTGCGACAGAGGTTGCCACCTTTAGACCTTTATTTCCAGGATCTGATGAATTAGAACAAACTTGGAAAGTGTTAGAGGTACTAGGGACGCCATCTTCGAGAAACATGATGGAAAGCTATTATCCATCTTATGGATACTGGGATGAGGCTTTATTTCTATCGGCACAATTAGGTCTACGACTTCCAATAAGAAAGTGTATTGATATATCTCATTTCTTGCCTCAGCCAGAATTAAAAGACCTTTGTGAGGTAATAAGGGCATGTCTTGCCTGGAATCCAGATACAAGATTGACAGTTGAGCAACTCTGTGCGATGCCATACTTCAGGGGCACCTGTGTTGATGATCAGTATTTCGATAACACTGCGCATGAAAGGTCCACTATGAGGGCAAAAGCAGCTTCATTACCTAGCATGACAAACACCAAGAAATCTAGAAGTTATGATTTACAACAAAAATCATCTGATTTGAAGAGATCTAAAATTCTTGCCGGCATAACTGGGCTAAAATCATCTATAGACATGAACATCAAAAAGAGTAAAGCATTCGAAGGAGGAATTAATGATGTGATTCCGGAAACTGGAAGTTCTGCCATTACTGCTGTGGATGATAATAACTCGGAGCTTGTTGAAGAATGGTCTATCAAAAACTCTTCATTCAATGATATGCTGCCATATTCCAATACGAACTATGATACAAGGAATGAATTTCAGCCCAAAACTGAACCACCTTCAGAACTGTTCTCCAAAACCAATGATGAAAACTCAAACCTACTTTCAAAAAACCCATTTGGTAATGGAGTTGGTAATAGAAATGTTCTGGAAGACTCATTGCAGAAATCTTTTCTCCAAAATTTGAGTATCACAGATCAGCAGTTTCATGACACTGAAAACATTGTCTCAGACTACTATTCCTCGCAGATAAAAGGAAGAAACAGTTTCGCTTCTATAAATGAAAGCCTTAACTCTGCTGAACTTGACTTCGATGAGCCAAAAAAAGAAAATGCCAATACAAATGCAACAAGCATAAATTTTTACGATATTTTGAATGGAAATGATTTCTCGCCTGAGAATGATCATGTTAGGAACATCACTAATCTACAGAAAGATGACAGTCTTTTGGCATACTATGGTGATATTGATTCAACGCCGAAAGATACATATATTGAAAATTTGGAAATCTCAGGCCTAAACGAAGGCCATGAATCTTCTTTTGATAAGGTACAATCAAAGAATTTTGATTTTTCTGACGAACTTTACTCAAATTTCAATATTCGCAGACTTGGTGGGAATGAGGAATGTTTGGTTACAGACCGTCAAAATTATTTTTGAATCAATGTCGGTTTTAACCTGGCTAATTCGTATACTAGTATGGTAATCTAGTTGCTCTAAAGATACACCTATTTATAATGCATATGACCAGCTATTCAAAAACTTTTTCGAAAGGTATAAAATTCAAGCCTTTCGTAGACAATACTAAATCTGCCAGTACATGAAAGGGGTTTCGACATAAAAAGAGAAAACCTGAATTCCGCTAGCTCAAGAACTTTTTGAAGAGTGCAACTTCCTCTTCTAGAACAACGAAAGTTTAAACGTGATCAAAATTTGCGAGTCTTAATAATGCTCAATGAACCTGCAAAATTCTTAGAGGGCTCAATGGCTTTGTTGCAAATCGTACTATTGATTCTGACATATATACCCAACATCGATGTCTTTAAGCTCAGTAATTCCATGTATGAAGAATAATATGCTCGATTCACACCTCCCTCTATATTTAACTACATTCTATTCTTTGCCAGCTGACACTCTAACTCGAATCAAAAAAAAAAAAAATGGTGTGTTCATAGAGGCTTCTTTTTCCTTTTGTAGTCTGCAAAACTCAACTTCTTGACAGGTTTTGGAGGAGCAGAAATATTCGATTGCAAAGTTGACATTTCAATAGTCTTTTGGGGACAAATTTCAAATGGTATTGGAAGATATGCGTCAACCTTGGAAGGCTCGTCCTCCACCTTTCGCTTTCTATTCCAATATCCATAAATGTAAGGCCTGATGGCAACCTCTTCTGCGTCACCCCCATTACAGAGATCACTTATTAAATTATTTGATTTGGATTTCAACAGTTCCAGAGAGTCCTGTAGATTGAGAGCTTCTTTATCATGAAGCCTCTCCTGTATAGGGATGTGCTTCTGTGAGTTATGTAACAACTTTGATCCATTATTCCCTCCTTTTCTGGTTGATCTGTAAATGTGGGCACTAGCCTTTTTCACTTTTGCCAACGCGCATTCATTTGTTTGAGTACATGCACATTCGACAAATGTTAGTATTGATTCAACAGATAAAATTAACCCTGGTTTATCTGCATCATTTGTCATATCAAATGTTTTCCCTTCGAGAATTCCGCGAATAGGATGATTGATGTCCCAATTCCAGCCCAGAGTAAGTTCTGTCGATGGCTTTATTGACTTGATAGCAGTGATAACAAACTTGAGAGTATCATCACCAACCATTATAGTGCGAAGCATGCAGTTCGGGTTACAGCTTCTTCTTATGAATCTTGCTACATTACCAGATGATCTTGCATCGATCACCAAGGGAAGGTCCTCTATGAATCTAACATGCGCCTTTTCTGAACCCCATATTCTATAATGATTCCTAGTATCTTGAATGTATTTCGCCTTTGAACAAATTTCTCCCAAAAACTCAATAACTAAATCACCAGGGCTGATCAAGTCTTCAGTGAATAACCCCAGCTTCAAAATTCCATTAAACTTTTTGTTATGAACTTCCGAATATGGTTTCACCGTGACTTCGGGAAAGCGTGTACTTTGATATTCATCTTTGGTGAAAGTTAAACCCCTTGATTCATTATGAGCTTTGAGAGTGTTGACAAGATCAAAAATCTCCTTGTCCTGGTAATCATAGTCATCGAGTTCATAATAAATTGTTTTATATACATCCTTTGCATCAGGTACAGGTATATCTGAGTCGTCCAGATTTTTGTTGTACGGGTTATTGTTCTCTTTGGGCTTTGGCTTCGGCTTGGTTGTTGAGATAGGGACACTGTCCTTAGAAGTGTTACCAGAAGGGGTAACAGAGGGTTCGTGATCGGAACTCTTTGATCTCTTTTCAGTTTTCTTCTTCAAAGAATTCAACCGCTGCGCTTGTAACGCTTTAGCTCTTTTAACATCAAGCTTTCTGGGCTGGCATATATTACACATGTAATCATCTGGTGCATTATCAATAGAATCAATACCCATGCAGATTGCATGTTGCCATCTATTACATTTATCACATTGTATTGTGAACCCATCGTCGTGATCGTATCCGCAAATGCAGGATATAATTCCAGCATCTGGATCCACAACATAAGTTTCCGGCTTTGTCTCTTTCTCCCTTTTTTTAGTTTTCCGTTGCCTTTTTGGTTTTTCAACAATCACACTTGTTTCTTCTTCAGTTTCATTATTATGATGATCAATTGCAGTTTCAGAAGTACTTAGCGACAACCTCTCATCGCTGTTATTTTGTTCCTGCTTCACAACCACTGGTACACCCAATTCTTTCGATGGATTTAGCTTGTTCTCTAAAGAAGATGACACCTTTTCCATGGGTGATTCATGATCTTCTGAATCACGATGTGCAGATGTTGGATTGTCATGTTTGTTTCCTATATCAGTCTCAGATCTTGATTCTGGTTCAGTGTGCTCATAGTTGGACTCATTGGAGATCCGCCTTATGAGATTTGCTTTATCTTTTGAGGCCTCTATATGCTCTTTAGGAGCTGCGTTATGGGATGCATCTTGTATTGCTTCTTTCAATGAAGGACCTGCATCCTTTGCTGCTTTTTCCAAATCTTGAAGCTTCTGGCTGCTGCTGCCAGTATTCTGCTCACGACTGATCAAAGTGAGAGGAATCCCTGCAGCAGCTGCTAATGCAGCAGCTGCGACAATCGCCTTTGAATTCTTATCCTTTTCTCCATCAGAATCAGAGTCTGCTAAAGCAGCTATTGCTGGACCTGGGGAAGCAAGATTATCAGTCTTTGGCGTAGTTTGGGGAAGAGCTTGTTTTGAAGATAATGTACTCCGCTGAAAGCTGTATGAAGGAATGACCGGTTTCTGTATAGCAGGATACGGCTCTGAGACTGTTTGTTGTTGCTCTTGTTGTTCATCATTCTTTGGGCTGAGCTTCTTCGTCACCGCGCTACTATGAAACATCAGCAGCGTGGAAGCATCTTCTAGGAGAGAAGAGGCTGGTTCGCTAGGAGTGGTGTCATCATGGCTATTGCTCATACCGTTTTTTAGTTGTTTGGTACTGATAAGTCAAATATGTCTCGATCAAAAGATGGTTTCCGATTATTCAAAAAGGCATATAACTGATCTGATCTATACCAGTCCAAATACACAGCTATCCACACAGCAATAGATAACACACAGAAGCACCCAGAGACGAAAGAATAGTATAACTTATTGGTGCTCAGCTTTGACTGTGTATGCTATAATGCCTTTAAACGAATACTTTTTAAACGACAAACAATGACATCTGGACACCACTATGACGAGCTAAACACTTCGCCCAAAAGTCTAGGGAGGGCTCCGCCTAGAGATCGGCTTGGACTTCAGCTCGACTCAGCTCAGCAGCCTCGAGAAAGATAGTATTACCCGGCCGAGATCGGGTAAAACAGAGATTTCTACGAAATTTCTGGTACTTACTACAAGAATAAGCATTTCTATTAGAGACAGCTGGAAGACAGAAGACATCTGTGTTCGGTGGATAGGTGTTCAGATACAGGACGAGATGGTATGTGTTTGTTCCTCTCCCTGGTTTCAACTGTAAATGTAACTGCTTATTAACAAAGTTTTCAAGGCACATAGACTACTAGTTCAAGTGATATTCACAGGTGCCCAGGTCTTTGGTAGAGCTTTCAGTGAGGCCTACCGTCAAGCTGCGCAGCAGACTGCGAAGCAGGGTGCAACTTCTGCCAACAGAGCGCGTGATAATGGCATCACTCTTGACGAATCAGCAAAGATCCTTGATTTGGACCTGAAAAGCGTCACGTTGGATAAAGTCGATGAAAAGTACACTTATTTATTTGATGTCAATGCAAAAGAAAAAGCGGACTCGTTCTATTTACAGTCTAAGATTTATTGGGCTGCCGAGCGCTTAAAAAGCGAACTGAAGGCTAAAGAAGCTGAGCGGCGAGCGGCAAGTGGAGAGGCTCCGAAGGAGGATCAAGGGAAACAACCGTGAGCTTTTCCTTGCTGGGTGCTTCCCTCAAACGGACGAACGATATCATGCCAGCAAACTATGCTGAGATCACTCAAGATTTCCTACAAACGATACGATGCTGTAATCTTAAAAAACAGTCAAAATCGCAATAGAGAGCCAGGTTAAAATTCCTGTAAATACATTGACCTCCCCCATATAACAGCATTCTCTTTTGACATGAAGTTCTACATCTTTAACTGTGCATGCGTTTTCAATTTGTAGAGTGTATTTCCCCTGCAGTGTTTCCAAATCAAGCTATATATATATAAGACGATCATCTCTATACACGACATACGCATGTAGCATCATGAAAATAGGACCAGTCAACACCGTCGGGACATTACATCAGGACGTCAACGGTCTAATCTCTCTATATACCATAATGCATTGATCTAAGAAACCGAAACGAAATTTTTACTGTGACTAACCTGTTAAGAAAGTCAGCAAAAATTTAGCTGATCCGCATTGTCATCAGACATATCTAATAACGAACATCTGACCAATACTGGGTTTCTAAAAGGAGGGTTTCCCCTCCTTATAGTGTAAATGTTATATATCTATTATGAGATAGTATAACCACTACTGATGATGGTTTTATTAGAAAAAAGGAAATTCTCAAAGGGAATCTCATTGAATTTATACTGTGAAAAAAAAATTGTATTCCGACCTCAAAGTTCCCCGGAAATCGAGGGTTAGGGTATACAACCAAGACGAGCAGATCTTTCTATATTACTTTCACGGTTCATAGCTGACGCTAGAACTGAATGAAATCTGCATTCATATCTATGCTCTCCCCTTGAGAAATCTGCGAGCCAGTCTCATCGTCATGGGATACTTCAGAAGCATCGGAATCGTCCGAATAATCAACTTGGTAATTGTTTTCAAGCTCATTCTTTTGTAATCTAGGATCCTCAGAGACTTGATATTCCTTCGTGAGATCAGGGAGTTGATAATATGAAGGGTCCAACGTCTGGAATATTAGTCTTGAATCCAAATTATTCTTGTTAGAATGCTTCAAAGTACAACTTCGTCCTCTTGGACACCGCCTTGTAAGTTGGTAGTCTGGGCATTCAAAGCTATGTGTGAACTTGCAGCTTCTCCCTCTAAAACAATACCCTCCTATCGCAAAAGGTCGACATATGAGTTCCAACACTGGTTTGATATGTAAATATATACAATCGGGATTTGTACACGAATCTGTTTGAAAGAATTTGCAAATCGGGACATTAAACTCATTTGGCGCGTGACATAGAGGACAAGATCCATCGCATGCACCATTGATGAAACTTTTACATAGAGCAACTTTTGCAACATTGTGCGTATACTTGCAAGCATGACCACGAGAGCAAACACCTATCACTTGTTATTTATTTCTAGTCTGAAAGATTGATCATAAGATTACTTACCTGTTTTCTGGAAATATCGACACTGTTCCTTGAGAAATCTAGAAGCGTATTAAATTAACAATCGAGATAGAGCCTGGAAAACCGAAAAAAAGCTTACATTTTTTGATTCATCAACTTGAGATTACCACTCTTTTTAACTCTTTTGTACTTGAACCCATTCCACAAGATTATTCTTGATTTTCGTCCTTGTGGCACATGAAGGGCAGCTAGTTTTGCACCATATCTTGATATTGCAAACAAGTCGTTTTCAATCACACATCTATCACATAAATCTAGACGAACTGAGTTTTTAGAAGCTCGCGTTTCTAACCTCTTTTGTGTTATCTTAGATTTTGCATCTCTGAGTGCATCAATCTTTTGCTCCTTAGTGAGGTTGATTGCGCTCAATTCCTTTTCATAAATATCCTTATTTATTAGCTTTAATCCATTCGAGGAAACAGTTGAAACATAGTTGGATTCGTCACTTGTATTGTTGTCAACAACTAGGGTTCTATTCCTAATCGGAAACAAACCTCGACCCCTCCCATGACTGCCTCTAAACCCATATCCGCCTCTAAACCCATGGCCTCTTCCTTTGAAACCTCCTCTATGGTAACTCCCGTTTCCGCGAGAATGTGAGACCTGATAAGGGGTTGATGACGTTATCTCTTTGGGCTGAGTGTTCCTAGAACTATTTATTGAACCTTGAAAGAATATGTGAATAGCTTTGGAAGCAGAACGTAATAATACATGAATCTTGACAAACCTCTAAGACTTGCAATCTCATCCCACACTTTTGAGTTGTTCTCCATGTTCCGAGATGGATTTGCAGTAAAACCTTGTTATTGGTTCTTACAATATATATGTTGCTGAATGTGCAAGTACTACTTTAATTTTTCGTTTTTCTCTAGTTGTGTATACATAATAATACTGGATTTCAACGACAGAAAGCTGAATCTGCTGTCTACATATGAGCTCGAGGATTTTTCCGATGGTGGTTTATTTGGTAACACTAGATTCTATAGACTGCCATACAACGTTTCCAACTTTGATATAGTCTTCTTCTACAATTTCAGGTGGAATACTTGAACACTCGTCCCCGAACTGAAACACGGTAGTCCAGTGGGTTTGCTTCAGGTACCGTCTGACCACACTGATTTGATTACTTTCGATATTCAACAATGCCCCTTGTACAAAATTGCCGACTCTGATGAGGCTTCCTAAGTAACCCTCCGTCTTCACTTTGAGACAAGCATATTCAACTTCAATAGAGGATCCTTCCTCCACTCTCACATAGTGATCTTCCGTGGATCTTAGAGGGTCCAATGATCTCCAGATTTCGACATACGGCTGATCGATATTTGTGTCGGGATTGAGCATCTCTCCAGTTTCTTTTCTGTCGCCATTCGCAAGTTTTTCAAATTCACCAATGTCAGTCCAAGGCCCACCATGATTATTTGTGACGTGCGAGCTTATTTCATGTCTGAACTGGATCTTCGAGGTTCCAGGTATAGCATATTCAACCCCAGTTATGACCCAGTCAATTGGAAACTTGTCCTTTGATGTACTCCCCTTCAGCAGTCTAATATCCACAAAATGATTGCCAGGGGTTGTGAGAACAAGAGTATCTGTGTTTTCGAACGGATCCTCTGGAGGCCATTGAAGCGATACTCTGGTTGAGAGAGATGCCATATTTGTAGCTCTAACGGCTCTCCATGTAGGCAAATCTCGGAATATCGATTTGTTTTATACTCGAGAGGTGATAAGGAACTAAAGTGATCTCGGAATTTTTTACGCTCCCTGATTGGAGATTTATGTCATATCTTTCGCTCGGCTCAAACATTATGTATACCGTAGTTCACCAATCCTACCGATTTTTCAATGCTATACTGAATAACCAATGGGTAAGCGAAACATGATAAAGTGAACCTTTAGTAAATCGCTGCTACTTTTTTTTTTGCTCGTCTTTTTTCTATACAATGCCTCTTTTCGATCAAAATCTGAAAAAAAACTAGTAATCTTCTCGATAGAGAGGATCTGTAGCAGCAAATTCATAGTAAAAGAACCCTTAATATGGCCTCTAAAGAGGATCTGCGGAAAGAACTGGGTGAGATACTTCCACTTGATGACGAATCACTCGGGCAGATAATTGAGAACGGTTACTCCTTAGCTACTCAAGGTGCGATTACTGAGTATTGGCTCGGTCTTCTGGGAGAATCACCAGCAGCACTGAACTTCATCACTAATTTTGCCACCAATAATTCCTTGAAAGAGCCGCCAAGGGAAAGAGTCCATTCTCAGGAGTCGAAACCGGGCTCTTCTGTAATTCCCAAACCAAAGAGGCCTGATACAAAGGTGTGGAATAAATCAACTACTGCTGATGTTGTACCCAAAAAATCCAGTAAAGCTAGACTTGCTAATAATAACACCAGCACCACTACTTCACAGCTTCTTCCAAAGCCAAAAAAAGACATACCTCAACAGTCACAAAAGCGCGATAAACAGAAGAAAGTTCAGAATCTAAATGATTTAGAGAAAATCTTGCAACAGCTAGAAATCAGCAACAATGATGACAACGAGAACGTTACATGTAACTGTATGGGACAAAGACATCCGTTATCTGAGGTTGCCCCAAACTGCCTGAATTGTGGTAAGATTATCTGTGTGAAGGAAGGATTGAGACCATGCAGCTTTTGCGGCCATGAATTGATTAGCCAACAGGAGAAAAATCAAATTATTCAGCTAATTCAGCAAGAAAAGGACCAACTTGCAATCAGCAATCCTCTGAAGAGTAAAGAAAGAAACGAAAAAAAAAAGAAGGTCACAATTGCTACTGGTGCAGGTGTAAATCTATGGAAGGCTCAAGAAAAACTGTTCGATAAATTAGAAAGAGAACAAAAAGTGAAAGCAATACAAAAGAAGAAGGAAGAGGAGCAAGCTCAAAAAGTCGCTGAACAAACTGCAGAATTAGCATACTATGAGAATCAGAAAGAACAGGATCCCGATTTGTTAAGAGCAAAAGAAAACTTAGATAACCTGTTGAATTTTCAAGCAAATGGAGCAGAAAGAACTAAGATTATCGACCAAGCATCAGATTTCGAACTTCCTACTGGAAATAATTTGAATATGTGGTCTAGCGCTATCGAGAGAACATTGCAGCTCAAGAAACAACAAAAGCAGAGGAGAATTCAAGAGGAGAAGGAGAAGGAACTTGTTGGTCGCACAAGACAAGTGGTCAATATTACGATAGGTAAAGATGGTAAGGCCGTTTTAAAGGAGGTTAGAGCTCGGAACCATGAAAGCGCCGAGGACAAGGAAGACGAAGATATCAAAAAGTTGGAGGCTCAGATACGAGACGCGAAAAATAGTAGAACCGAAGATGATTTCAAGAGTGTATGGGATTATGAGAAGGACCAAGACAAATGGGAAAAGCCTGTGTATGTCAATGAAGCACCTAGTGATAACAAGGATGAGAATCAACAGCGAATGAGTCAAACTGCCTCTCATAATTGGGATAGAGTCCAGACAAGACAGGGTACTGAGAGCCTTGAAGAGATGCTGGTCGATATCTAATACGACAACCTGGAAATGAATACAGTGATGACGGTGGATACCCAAACATAAAGAATAAAACTTCAATATACATCACTTGCAACTACTTTTTATAATCGTTCACACCCAGAAAATTCTTAGTTCACGAATACTAAAATCCCAGAATCAAACTCTTTTGTTCCATGTAGCGCTCAAACCATGCATACAATAGCACCACTTATAATACATAGCCCTTGATTGCACTTGAACCAGTATCCTACTTCCAACTCCAAACTCCGGGGTAATCGCTTACATAAACATGTTTGTTGTGAATTGAGTGTCCCGGACCATTTTTTCGTCCCCCATGTCTTTTTTCTCTCCAAACAAGAGTTGAAACAGAGAGTGGAGCGGATCACTGAAGCTTTCATCTGATCGAGCTGGTGGTGATCTGAAGTTTAGGCTACTGGGAGTCAAACAGAAGGCGCATGTTATCTTCAATATGACAAAGAAATTGCCTGTTGATGAGAAGGTGAATAGGAAACCCATTTCCAGAGCATGTAACTTCTGTCACCAAAAGCACCTACAATGTGATTCTAGTAAGTGGAATACAAGTTTTTTTTGGTTACTCAAGAGTCCAGTTTTAATCATTGACATTTTCCAGGTCGACCATGTAGAAACTGCATTAAACGGGGACTTGAGGGCACTTGTCAAGATATACAGCGTAAAAGAGCCAAATACCTTCTGGATGCGTCTAAAGACTCCAAAAAATCGAATAACCCGTCCACCATACAAAACCACAGTCCACAATTTACGGGCACAGATTCCCCACGGTACAGCACAATCCTGCCCAACATCCATAAGACACCCGATGCTGCGTTACAGATGGATCTTTCGCGTCTAGAAAGTCCTTCACCTGTCGGCTCAACATCCTCGTACCCACAACGAAATGGCACGCCTCAAAGAGCGCACACACAGTTACCACAGTCCTCTATGAAAAGTTCCATACCTAGGGCTTCTACTTCCATAGGTAGTAAGTCTGGAGGTTCCGAGTATTCACCCGACGTGTTCTCCTCGCTTTTCGCAAACCAAGAATATACCCAATTGACTGATCTTTTGGACAATTCGGGCGCCCCAGCAGACAATTCGCCAAGTCAAAGCAGCACTGTTTACAACAACGAGTTCCAAACCTCTCTTCAAGGCGATAACAACACCAGACCTTATATCTCGCTATCCGATAATTCTACAACTACCATCACTGTGCCAAATATAGTGCTTTCGTCAGAAGTTCCCGATTATTCATCTCCTTTGATTATTAGACACCTTATAAAGACACCAGAAGATGTCTACACTGCTAATATCAATTCCTACAATTATCCAAAAGCTTATCATGCCTTGCTAAACTATCTGAAAAAAAGATTCAATAAAGAACAGTTGATGAAGATTGCTGAAACCATGGCTGATTATAGGCCAAGCTTCATTGCAGCTACACGATCTCTAGTGGAGCTAGATCTGTTGTTTGCAGAACGAGCGTTTCAGAGATCTTTACTCGAATATGAGTCCATGTCGTCCTTATCCTCATCGCCAACTATTATGTGGAGGCGCACAGGTGAGATAGTTGCCGTCAGCACCGAGTTTTCATCGTTGACTCAGCACACAAAATCGTCCCTTCTTTCAAAGAGAACTTTTATAATCGAGCTTATGAACGACTCTTCAGCTTTGGACTATTTCCGGCTATTCTCATCCGTCGCATTTGGTGATCTTAATGGGGTTATAATCACAGAGTGCACATTGGTAACCCCGAATGGTGAAACAATAAGATGTGCATCGACTTGGACTGTTAAACGTGATATTTTTGACATCCCTATGCTAATCGTCGGTCAATTTCTTCCAATCCTTCAAGCAAGATAGCAAGAGACAGCTAGACACGGTCTGCACAGAAGATCCGCCTGTAAAAGAAGCATCTTTGTGCACATCTATGACCCCATTCGTCATTCATTTGTTCTCTTATTACGTTCCCATGTGCTGTATTTATAGTGTGTACAATTATGCGATGAGCTCATCGTTTACCCTGCTCGATTTGGATTTGTATAAGGAAAAATCTTCACGCGCCTAAAAAAAATTATGCATATATCTTCTCGAGAACTTCCTAGGCAGCTGTACCAGTCTCAAGGCCTCGTACAAAGTGTATATACAGGAAGTGGAGATGACCATGGAATCAGCAACTAATAAGAACGATTTACCGTTCAGCGAACAACACTATTTTGACTCCTATGATCATTTTGGAATCCACGAAGAGATGTTGAAAGATCAGGTGCGCACACTAAGCTACAGACAGGCTATTTTCAAGAACAAGGATCTGTTCAAAGACAAGATAGTCCTTGATGTTGGATGTGGTACTGGTATTTTGTCTCTTTTTGCTGCTCAAGCAGGTGCAAAACATGTGATTGCTGTTGATATGTCAAACATCATCGAAATGGCACAGAAGATTGTTGATCTGAATGGGTTCAGTGATAAAATCACACTGTTGAGAGGGAAACTAGAAGATGTTGAATTACCGTATCCCAAAGTTGATATCATAGTCAGTGAATGGATGGGTTATTTTCTTTTATATGAATCGATGCTGGATACCGTTTTATGGGCTAGAGATCACTATCTCAAAGAGGGCGGGTTGATCTTCCCGGACAGGGCTACAATTCATCTTGCTGGTATCGAGGATGGCGAATATAAGTCACAAAAGATTGATTATTGGGAAAATGTGTACGGATTCGACTATACGCCTTTCATTGAAGTTGCCATGGCAGAACCTTTAGTTGATATCGTCGAGAGAGCTGCAATTGCCACCTCAGCTGCTACAATTTGCCAAATCGATATCAACACCATCAAGTTAGAAGAGCTGGCGTACTTCTCGAAGTTCAAGGTTAAAGCTTTAAGAGATGACTTGATCCACGGGCTGGTTGCTTGGTTTGATATCCAATTCCCTTCAGACAAACCTCAAAACGTTGTTACATTCTCTACTGGGCCACAGGCTAATTATACACACTGGAAGCAAACGGTCTTCTATCTAAATACCGTACTGGACGTCAAGCAGGGTGAAGAGATCAGTTTCACTTTAGCCAACAGACCAAACAGCAAGAATGCACGTGAGCTGGATGTTGAACTTACCTGGGATTTCCAAGGCGACTCATACCGCAAGTCCCATGGCAAGTACAACTACTTTATGCGCTAGAAGAGAAGAAGAAACAAACTAAGAAGGTAAACACAGAAGCAACACTCTTTTTGAATCAGCACCATTCCAACAGAGGAGTCCCCCCTATATAATCGATAAATTGTACAATTAGACGGTATAGTACTGCACGTATAGATGCTTCCAACTCATGCTAGCACGGTGATGTAGTGTATGGTACGCGCAGCATATAACGGTGACTACTAACGCTTACGTCATACAACCTACATTGTTTGCAGCACAGCAGTTGTTGGACACTATTGCCCACAACAAGCAGGGTAATTCTCAGCTCAACAAGCAGCTTCGAGCAGGTTCTATAAAAGAAGCGCTGAGAGACGAAGCGCTGAGAAGAGAGGTTAAAACAGGGCAAGCGAAGGAGACACTCTAAACCCACAAGACCATTGCTAGGACTAGAACTACAGTCTGAACAGATTTTCCACTACAAAAACACAGAGAGGAAAGAGAAGGGACCAGCGCAGAACCTATCTTTTTATATTTTCAGAGTTTGACCAAGTTCGACTGCCAAATTCACTCCTAATAGCATATCGTTGCTACAGCGCTAAGAGTCCTATAGCTAGCCTGTGTTTTGCAGGATCACTCTCATTGCAGCGGTTGCTTCATATACAGGTTTGCGTGTCTTTTCGAGGGTGAACTTTTCGAATCAGAGGTAAGTTTCAACTTTTTTTTTTCCTTCCTGCTTCTCATCATTTTGGTGTGAGTGAAGATGCAGTAGAGTTGATCCACAAGGGGGAACGTGCGAGAGAGATCAGAATTGACCCAGGAGAATGCTAGTGAATGTTTCAAGAACACATCTGGAGCTCAGGATCATAAAATTATGCGCATTTTGGCCTCTTATTTGACTTTTTTCTATATCTTCGCTGGTGTAAGCAGTGTTGATTCAAGCTCAACCCATCGGTATGGGACACACTGTTTATTACCGTCGTTGATTGTTGGGAAATTTTCAGTTTGAGTAAGCTTTTTTTTTGAATCTAGCTACTTATGGAAGAGGGCGTTTTTATTGCTGCTGATAGCTCTTCACTGAAAGAACAACATTTCATGTGCATTAGATTACTCCTGCGTCACTTCTGTAAAGAAGCGTTCTAATCATTAATAATTTTCGCGCACCTATCGTGGTTCACACTCTATATATATATAATACCTTTAAACCGTTCTAACAACATTTCAGCCATTCAATTCATCCGATTCCCTTTGAAGAGTTTCCTATTTCCTAGGGACTTTTTTGCCAAACGTTTGTTTTCATTATATATTCAGACCAAATCATTCAATAGAAGACCTAATCATTTGGTCTCTCGTCGCATTTTAACCACAAGAACCCACAACTATCATACAAATAGCAAGAGAAAAATGAGCGAAGAGAATATAAGTGAAGTTTCTACTCCTCAAAAAACGGAGTTTCAAGATTATTCAGAGATACATAGAACACTACCCTCCCACTTCATAGGTCTTAATTGCATTAGTGTTGCCGAAGAAGGCCCTGTAAAAGACTTTGTCAAAGAGCATGGGGGTCATACAGTCATTCAGAAGGTACTGATTGCTAATAACGGTATAGCTGCCGTCAAGGAAATTAGATCTGTCCGGAAATGGGCCTATGAAACTTTTGGTAACGAAAGAGCCATCCAATTTGTTGCAATGGCAACCCCAGAAGATCTTGAAGCGAACGCTGAATACATTCGTATGGCTGATCAATACGTTGAAGTTCCAGGTGGCACCAATAACAACAACTATGCTAATGTTGACTTGATCGTTGATGTTGCCGAAAGAACTGACGTTGATGCAGTATGGGCCGGTTGGGGTCATGCCTCTGAAAACCCCCTACTCCCTGAACAATTGGCTGCCTCTAAAAGAAAAATATTATTTATTGGTCCACCAAGTTCTGCAATGAGATCTCTTGGTGATAAGATCTCCTCCACTATTGTTGCTCAACATGCTGATGTTCCATGTATTCCATGGTCAGGTACAGGTGTTGATGAAGTCAAGCTTGATGAAAAAACTGGCTTGGTCTCAGTTGATGATAAGGTTTACTCAAAAGGATGCGTCAACTCTCCACAAGAAGGTTTAGAGAAGGCCAGAGAAATTGGATTTCCAGTGATGATCAAAGCATCAGAAGGTGGTGGTGGTAAAGGTATTAGAAAAGTTGATAGTGAGAATGATTTTGAGACGTTGTATCGTCAAGCTGCTAATGAAATTCCTGGTTCTCCTATTTTCATCATGAAGCTTGCTGGCAATGCCAGACATTTGGAAGTCCAACTTTTAGCAGATCAATACGGAAAGAATATTTCTTTATTTGGGCGTGACTGTTCAGTTCAAAGACGTCATCAAAAGATTATTGAAGAAGCACCTGTGACTATTGCTAGAGGAGAAACTTTCACCAAAATGGAAAAAGCAGCTGTGAGATTAGGCAAACTCGTTGGATATGTTTCTGCAGGAACAGTTGAATATTTGTATTCTCATTCTGATGATAAATTCTACTTCTTGGAATTGAACCCAAGATTACAAGTTGAACACCCTACAACCGAGATGGTATCAGGTGTCAATCTGCCTGCTGCACAATTGCAAATTGCTATGGGTATCCCAATGCATAGAATCAAAGACATACGACTATTTTTCGGTGTGGATCCACACACCTCAACAGAAATAGACTTTGAGTTTAAAAGTGAGGAGTCCTGGAAGACTCAGAGAAAACCGGTTCCAAAAGGCCATTGTACTGCCTGTCGTATTACTTCCGAAGATCCTGGCGAAGGCTTCAAGCCGTCTGGTGGTTCTTTACATGAATTAAACTTCAGATCATCTTCTAACGTCTGGGGTTACTTTTCTGTAAAAAACCAAGGTGGTATCCACTCTTTCTCGGACTCTCAATTTGGTCATATTTTTGCTTTCGGTGAAAACAGACAAGCATCCAGAAAGCACATGGTTGTCGCATTGAAAGAGTTATCTATCAGAGGGGACTTCAAAACTACCGTTGAATATTTGATCAAACTATTGGAAACCACTGATTTTGAAGATAATACAATAACTACTGGCTGGTTGGATGATTTGATCTCTAAGAAGCTGACTGCTGAGAGACCTGATGCTACCATAGCCACCATTTGTGGAGCAGTCACAAAGGCCCACATTGTTACAAAGGAAGCAGAAGATGCTTATATCTCATCCCTTGTCAAGGGCCAAGTTCCTTCCAAGGATCTGCTGAAGACCATCTATCCAATCGAGTTTATCTACGAAGGCTACAGATATAAATTCACAGCTGCTAAGTCTGCCTATGAGAAATATACTTTATTTATCAACGGTTCCAAAATTGAAGTTGGCGCTAAACCACTGTCGGATGGAAGTTTATTGGTTTCTTTGGGTGGTAAATCACATACCGTCTACTGGAAGGAACAAGTTGGCGCTACAAGATTATCAGTTGATTCTAAGACTTGCTTATTGGAAGTTGAGAATGATCCTACACAATTGCGTACTCCTTCCCCTGGTAAATTGGTCAAATTCACAGTTGAAAATGGAGAACATATCAATGCAGGCCAGGCATATGCTGAAGTTGAAGTTATGAAAATGTGCATGCCACTGATAGCACAAGAAAATGGTGTTGTGCAACTAGTCAAACAACCAGGTTCAAATGTTTCAGCTGGTGATATTTTGGCTATTTTGGCCTTGGACGACCCATCGAAAGTCAAGCATGCATTGCCATTTGAAGGCATATATCCAAATTTTGGTTCTCCTAATGTTGAGGGTACCAAGCCTGTCTACAAATTTAGAAGCTTGCTTTTTACTTTGAAGAATATCTTGGATGGTTATGACAACCAAGTTGTTATGAAGGCTACTTTGCAGAGTTTGATTAACATTTTAAGAGACCCTCAATTGCCGTACTCTGAATGGGCTCAACAAGTATCTGCATTACACTCAAGATTACCAGCTTCGTTGGATTCTGAATTAACAGCTTTGATCGATCGCTCACAGCAGCGTAAAGCTGCTTTTCCAGCAAGACAATTGGGGAAGCTATTAGATAAAGCTGCTTCTGTTTCCGACGACGGTTTATTTAGCCAAGTTATAGCTCCATTGATAGATATCACTACTCGTTATTCTGATGGCTTAGAGACGCATGAATTTTCTGTGTTTGCTGATTTGTTGGCTGATTATTATAATGTTGAGAAATTATTTAGCGGCTCAAATGTTCGCGAAGAGAATATCATATTGAAGCTACGTGATGATAATAAGGATAATTTGAATAAAGTTGTTTTGACGGTACTATCCCATTCAAGAGTATCATCGAAGAACAATTTGGTTTTAGCTATTTTAGAGCACTATCAGCCATTGTGCCAGCAAAACCCTGAAGTTGCAAACGCTTTACGGGGCTCTTTGAAACAAATCGTTGAGCTTGAATCTCGAGCAACAGCCAAGGTTTCGCTGAAAGCAAGAGAAATACTGATTCAGTGTGCTTTGCCATCCATTAAAGAAAGATACGATCAGTTAGAGCACATTTTAAAAACATCTGTCGTACAGACTAGTTATGGTGATGTTGGTACAAGCCGTCGCGAACCACAGCTGGATGCTCTGAAAGAGGTCATTGATTCGAAGTATGTTGTCTTTGATGTGTTGACAAAATTTTTGGTTCATTCAGATCCTTTTGTAGCAGCAGCAGCAGCAGAGGTTTACATTCGTCGTGCTTACCGTGCTTACAATGTTATTGGTAATCTTGTCTTCCATGCAGGTAATGGTTCGCCTATTGTTGAGTGGAAGTTCCAATTACCAATTTTCACTAGTGCTGCCTACAGTGCTGTTCCACAATCCTTGAACTCTCTGGGAAAGATAAATGGAGGAAGAGCAGTTTCTGTATCCGATTTAACTTTTATCAGCACTGATGACTCTCAACCATTGAGAGCTGGGGTCTGGGTTCCTTGTAAACATTTGGATGACGTCGAAGAATCGCTGGTTAGGGCCTTACAAAACATTCCACATAAGCACTCATCTATTTCTGCCACCGGTCCCGCTCCGGATAGAAGTAAGAGTATATCCAGTGCCGTCTTATCCAATGTTGCGAGTGTATTTATTTCAAGTTTTGAAGGTTTTGATGGGGAGGAAGAAATTTTGCAACAATTAAAAAGAATTTTAGCTGACACCAAAGATGAACTGGTTTCAACTTCTATCCGTCGCATAACCTTCATCTTTGGTAGTACTGATGGCTCTTATCCTAAGTACTATACCTTTAGAGGTCCAGATTACACAGAGGACAAAACAATTCGTCATATTGAACCAGCTTTGGCCTACCAATTAGAGCTTGGAAGATTAGCGAATTTCAATATCAAGCCAGTCTTTACCGATAATAGAAACATTCACGTTTATGAAGGTATTGGTAAAAATTCTGCTGTTGATAAGAGATTTTTCGTCAGAGGTATTATTAGAACAGGTAGAATTCGTGATGACATTACAATTCAGGAATATTTAACTTCAGAAGCCAACAGATTGATGTCTGACATCCTGGATGCATTGGAAGTTATTGATACTTCTAATTCTGACTTGAATCACATATTTATCAATTTTTCAGCTGTATTCAACGTATCTCCAGAAGATGTTGAAGCTGCATTTGGTGGTTTTTTGGAGAGATTTGGTAGAAGATTGTGGAGATTACGTGTAGCTGCTGCTGAAATAAGAATAATGTGTACCGATCCACAGACTGGTGTTCCATTCCCATTGAGAGCCTTGATCAACAACGTTTCGGGTTACGTCATTAAGTCAGAATTATACATGGAAGTTAAAAATAGCCACGGTGATTGGGTCTTCAAGTCTATTGGTACGCCAGGCTCCATGCACTTGAGACCAATCTCTTCACCGTATCCTGCGAAGGAATGGTTACAACCAAAGCGTTACAAGGCGCATTTGATGGGAACAACATATGTCTATGATTTCCCAGAATTGTTCCGTCAAGCCACTTTAAGCCAATGGAAAAAGTACGCTCCTAATGCTAAAGTTCCTGATGAGTTCTTCAATGCGGTCGAATTGATTTTAGATGATAGCGATTCTATTGCTGAGCTTCCACGTGAACCAGGTGCCAATAGCATTGGTATGGTTGCATTCCGAGTCACTGCAAAGACTCCAGAGTATCCTCGTGGTCGTCAATTTTTGATTGTTGCCAACGATATTACTTTCAAGATCGGGTCATTTGGACCTCAAGAGGATTACTTCTTTAACAAGATCACTGAGCTAGCTAGAAAATTAGGAATTCCAAGAATTTACTTATCTGCAAACTCTGGTGCAAGAATCGGTATTGCTGAGGAGTTAGTTCCATTGTTCCAAGTTGCTTGGAATGAATCCGGAAACCCAGAAAAGGGATTCAGTTATTTATATTTGAGTGAGGCAGGTCTAGAGAGTCTTAACAAGGAGGGTCACGCTAAAAGTGTCATCACCGAAAGAGTTGTCGAAGATGGAGAAGTGAGACACGTTATCAAAACTATAGTCGGTGCTGAAGACGGTCTAGGTGTTGAATGTCTGAGAGGCTCTGGTTTGATTGCTGGAGCTACTTCGAAAGCATACAAAGATATCTTCACAATCACTCTTGTTACTTGTAGATCGGTTGGTATTGGTGCTTATTTAGTTAGATTAGGTCAAAGAGCTATCCAAATTGAAGGTCAACCAATTATCTTGACTGGTGCACCAGCTATTAACAAACTATTAGGAAGAGAAGTTTACTCCTCTAATTTACAGTTAGGAGGTACCCAAATTATGTACAAAAATGGTGTTTCTCATTTGACTGCTGCAGATGATCTTGCTGGTGTTGAACATATCATGAACTGGTTATCATATATTCCAGCAAAACGGAATATGCCAGTACCAATTTTGGAATCGCCAGAAGATCCATGGAACAGAGACGTTGAGTTTAAACCTAATCGTGACGAGCCATATGATGTCAGATGGCTGATTGAAGGTCGTAAATTAGAGACTGGTGAATTTGAGTCAGGTTTGTTCGATAAGAACTCTTTCCAAGAAACATTATCTGGTTGGGCCCAAGGAGTTGTTGTTGGTAGAGCTCGTTTAGGTGGTATTCCGTTAGGTGTGATTGGAGTTGAAACTAGAACTGTTGAAAATCTGATCCCTGCTGATCCTGCTAATCCAAATTCTACTGAAGTCCTAATTCAAGAGGCTGGCCAAGTTTGGTATCCAAACTCTGCTTTCAAGACTGCTCAAGCGATCAATGATTTCAACAACGGTGAACAACTACCTTTAATGATTTTGGCCAACTGGAGAGGTTTCTCAGGAGGTCAACGGGATATGTATAACGAAGTTTTGAAATATGGTTCATTCATTGTTGATGCTCTAGTTGATTTCAAGCAGCCAATAATCACATATATTCCACCGACTGGTGAATTGAGAGGTGGTTCTTGGGTTGTTGTTGACCCTACGATTAATTCAGACATGATGGAGATGTACGCAGATGTTGAATCTAGAGCCGGTGTGTTGGAACCAGAAGGTATGGTTGGAATTAAATATAGACGAGAGAAGCTCTTAACTACAATGGCCAGACTAGATAAGACATATGGCGATTTGAAGAAACAACTTTCGGATACATCGTTGTCTCCTGATGATCATCAAGCTATAAAGGTTAAACTAGCGGCTCGTGAGCATGCTCTGTTACCAATCTATCATCAGATAACCGTTCAATTTGCGGATCTACATGATAGATCAGGCCGTATGGCTGCCAAAGATGCTATCAGTAAAGAGCTGGAGTGGGTTAATGCTCGTCGTTTCTTCTTCTGGCGTATCCGTCGTCGTTTAAACGAAGAATATCTTATCAAACGTGTTGGAGAGGAAATGCAGCATGCAAATAGAATTGAAAAAGTTGCAAGACTTAGATCCTGGTATCCATCGACGCTTGATTTTGAGAATGATCAAGCTGTCGCAAGCTGGATTGAAGAAAACCATGAACAATTAGACACAGCAGTGAAGCAGTTGAAGGATGAAGCATTTGCTCAAAACATTGCACAGTTGATTAGAAGTAACCATGATTCTGCTATAAGTGGGTTAGCAGAGGTTATTAGTTTACTTTCAACGGAAGACAAACAGAAATTACTGAAAGGGTTGAAATAGATGCATCTGGTGAGTCTTTGGTCATCTTGTAATTAGTGGATTTTGAGTTTATTTAATGATTGATTTGTATTTCTATTATCATATTAATTATCTAATTATGCTTGTTTTGTATTGGATTATTCGAGCCCTAGATTGTAATCAATGTAGTTCTGATCTTAGATTTTCATTACCTGGGTCAAATACCTTTTTTTTTCGACGCACGTTTCATGTCACATATATAGCCGTTCGACTTTCGATATGTTGTCTTAGAATTTGAGGACCGATTGACATGAAGAACTACTAGTCTAGCAATTCAGAAAAGGCACACACACTAACTTCACTCAGGAAAGATCTTGATCAAAAAGTGATGCCTAACGATAATCTCCAAAAATCACTAGATAAACATATGAAAATTCTAACTTATGTATTCCGGTTGCGACCATATCTAGCAGAAAGCACCGTTTCCCGTCCGATCAACTGTAGTTAACCTGCTAAGAGCCTGACCGAGTAGTGTAGTGGGTGACCATACGCGAAACTCAGGTGTTGCAATCTCTTTTTTTTTCAGCTTGTAAGATTCCGACTTAAGTAAGCTTTCACCATATAGCGTTGATAGCCTCTTTTAGGCATCTTATCGGTCCGTCTCTTGACTCAATATTGACGATGAGAGTTGACCAGGATCCACAGTTGTGCGACAATAAATCAAGACAAAATGACGAACCCCAGTACTCGAAGAATGGTTCAATCTGATAACTTGATTTCGTTGGATCAGCAGCATGTCCAGTGCACTAGAAGAGAAGAAGAAGAAGATCTTGTTAAATGTCTTCGTCCATGGTGACCCAGCCTCTGGTCAATGGACAAATCCAAATGATGTCTCAAGAGATTACAACACCCTCGAATATTGGATCAAAATGGCCCAGATAGCTGAACGAGGGAAGTTTCTCGCATTATTCTTTGCCGATTATTTGGCTTTTTTCGACGTCTATAAAGGACCTGATAACTGGCAATTAGCTGCATCAAATGGATTCCAGATTCCCAAAATTGAGCCAGGTGTGTTAGTCACTGCAATTAGCTCTCAAACCGAATCTATAGGTCTCGGTATCAGTTTCAGCACCGTCAGTGAGCATCCGTACCTCTTGTCGAGGAGATTGGGGAGTTTGGACCATATGAGCAATGGTCGTATTGGTTGGAATATCATCAGCTCGTATGCTAAGAATATTGGGAAGCAACTGTTAAATAATACTGGGCTGCCAGAGCATGATCAGAGATACGCCAAGACCGAAGAGTATGCAGATATAGTCAAGGATTTGCTTTTAAGCTCTTGGAGAGATGATGCTCTAAAGGTTGATAAAGCCAATGGGATCTTTGTGGACCCTCAAGGAATCAGAAAAGTCAATCACAAGGGTCATTTCTTTGAGGTGGAAGGCCCAGGAATCACTCAACCAACTCCTCAGCGGTTCCCGGTTGTAATTCAAGCAGGTACTTCGAAAAGAGGTAAATTACTAGCTGCAGAAAACGCAGAGATCATTTATGTGAACTCGTGGGATGCAGTGAAGGCTAAGAGAGATATTGCAGAAATCAGAAGATTAGCCAAGGACGTGTTTGGGAGAGATCCAACGTCACTTAAGTTTGTTGGTGGTATTACGCCTGTCGTTGCGCGGACGCATGAAGAAGCAGAAATCAGAATCAAGCAGCTTAGAAAACATGCAAGTGCTGATTCTGCTGCAATATTGTTCAGTGCCCAATCTCATATCGACTTGGACAAATTCAAATGGGATGAGCCCGTAGTCTTTGGGAAAGTTCAAGGTGGACAGTCGGTAACAGAGAACATTGCCAAGCGAGACGACGAATTTTTAACAAAAGGTCAGATCATTGAAAATGGATTGAAGGTTACTTCATTGTATGGATCACCTTCTGAGATTGCAGATTTCTTTGAAAACAATGTAAAAGAGACAGGTTTAGATGGTTATAATTTGGTTTTCCCAATTTTGTTTGAGCTTTTAGAGGATTTTGTTGAACTGGTGGTCCCTGAGCTCCAAAAAAGAGGAATTTATTGGGAAGACTATCCAGTGCCTGGAGGAACATTCAGGGAGAATTTGTATGGTAAGAAGGGTCAAACCTTTGTTCCTGAAGATCATCCATATTATAATTTGAGATGGACTGAGGGTGTTTCAAAAGACGACTTTGATTCAAAAATTTTCAAGATAAAAGAGCATAGATCCAAACTAAGAGAGGATCATAGGGATGACGTTAAATTTTCTATATAGTGATTCATTAGTTACCTCAGATCTATAATATAAAAAATATCATAGTTGATTGGTTGAAAGTCTGTAACTACAGTTCTTAAAAGATTCGAATACCCACAGATAACCACATTCAATATTGAAAACACATCACAAAGCATAAATAGAGAAAATCAATAAATAACAAAATCAATCATGCTCATTTTACACAAACAGGATCGACCCCACTGGCAATATTACATTGGTGCATCAATCTCTTTTCACCTGGCTTGAATTGTCCAGTAACTGAATGCCACACACCTCTGTTGTGGAAGATAACTAAGTCGCCGGCATTCCAACTATGTGCATACACTTCTTTAGGAACAATGGCAGGTCTCATCAATCTATGTAACTCTTTTCTCGCATCTGCCAACTCTAATACTTTACCATTAGATCTTTCCAATCTCCAAACACAACATCCATGAGCTTGCAAATGGTGATCACCAGTCACC
Organism: Liangdongia quercuum; assembly: GCA_030579675.1. Lineage (NCBI taxonomy): Eukaryota > Fungi > Ascomycota > Saccharomycetes > Phaffomycetales > Wickerhamomycetaceae > Liangdongia > Liangdongia quercuum. The sequence goes on along the minus strand of JAKTRK010000007.1, from coordinate 252,441 downwards.
GGATTAGTCCATACTAATGGCAACTTCTTGATTTTGGACTCTTCCCATTCTGGTAATTCATCGAGATCCATCTCCTTCTCCTCACTGATCATAGTGATACCATCAGAAGAGGCTTTAGCTGGTGAAATGAAGATATATGGATGTGGGGCATAGACAACAGTAGTGTTAAGGGCCAACTCTTTGTCTTCATCCGATAACATGTCAAAAGCTCTTTTACCAGAGACAAAAGCAGTCGCACCTTGAGTAACTTCGAGTTGGTCGCCGGAGCCATCCCCGTAATCGACAACTTGCTTTTTAAGACTTGGAGGAACGTGGATTCCTAGTAAAGTGGTCACAACAGGTGGGGCTAACTCATAGAGAGCAGAATCAATGTGCCATCTGTAGAATCTTGTTAGATTGTTTTCAAAAGCATCTTCTTTGCTCAACACATCTTTGTGGAATGTGAAATGAGTTGGATGTGTCAAAGTAATATCACCAAGACCATGGTGTCCAGCAGGCCAATCACCTTGACCTAAAACCTGTACCTGTGGTTGGTCTGGAATAGAAGTACCATCTTTTCTCAATACTGACTTATCATGTCTAAACTCTTTACCGTGGCCATAAGCTTTGCCAGTGGTATCAGTAGTGGGGTCAAATCTTGCTGTCAACTTCCATTGTGATTTTGGAGGCAAGTCTGCTTGATTTGGAATCACCAAAACAGAGTATTTGTGAAGCGCATCGTAAAGAATTTTGAAGTCCTCATCGTTCAAAGTGGATGGGTCACTGACACCTTCTGGGAGATGCACTTTAGCACCAAAACGGTCATCAATAGGTTCGACAGTAAGCTGAGAAACAGTCATTTGTATGTTAGTTGATTTTTGGATATAGTAGTAACTACTGTCTCCCAACAGGAACCCTCATCCTCTGAAGAGGATCATTGCTCTTTTATACTTTTTGTGTTGTTACTTTTCATTTGCGGTTTCCTATCAGCTCTCCGCGCTCTTCAAACTCTTCTTCCGTCGGCACGTCCTCGGACCGCCGGTTCAATCATCGGTGCCTGCGGTATCAGCTTCTCAGCGCCGCTAGTTCGACTCGAGGCAGGCATCGCCTTTTGGGATTACTCCGCTTCTTCTCATCTCCCGGTCTCTCCCGCCCGCCCTTCTCACGGTAAGGAAGATGTGGGATGGGATGGGACAGTGCCTCATGCCTGTTGCCTTTTCACGTAGTTCCGGCGTAGCACCGCGTAGCACGGAGTCTGATCGAGGCGAGGGGCTTCCCACCAAGATGCATGAAGTCTGAGGATTTGTATGGTTCCCACACTGAGGGGCCGTTTGTCGAGAATGTGTCAAGATGTTTCTATTTCCATCTCCAAAATGATGTTGTACAGCTGTAACAACCATGAGACGGTTTCAACCAAAAAAAAAAAAAATTGAACGATCTAATAGCTGTAAGATCTTGAAAATGTGATCAGTATACTCTTCGAAATCATGAGATATATAATACATGTCTTCATACATTCTGTATTGGTCGATCTCAAATTCTTGTAGGTTTCTTAACAGGCCCACTTCAGAGAGTGCTTCGTTATTTCCAGGAATCTTATTACCATGCCTACGTTTCAATTGAAAAATACACAAAGAAGGAATGAGTTCTTCAAAGCATCTATATTCCAGATAATAGCTACACCGCTAATTCTAAGCTGTGCTGCTTTCATACTTTTCATTGCAATATACAGAAACTATAACTTGAAGGTTATGGGCCAATTAACTGTCGAAAAGTTGGTTTCTGGGAATAGTAGTATTTCACTGATATCGACGAATTTGCATTCGACTTCTCAAAGTGTCGCGTTCACAGAGGCTATCAATGAGGAATTCCGGGTCTATTACGAAACTTTCATGTCCATGGTTGAAGGCAATATCAATATGACCTGCAAAGACCTCTTGACTATTCAACAAACTACCAAACAAATGTTTGACGATGAGCTCTCGATCGCATATAACTATAGTAATATAGTGGCAGATAAGGATTCAAACTTCAAAACAATTCTGGACAGTCTGAACTCCACTATTATGTCAAACCTTACGGAGCAAGGGTATAAGGTGCAGCAGCTTCAGCAGAAGCTGGAAAGTGCAGTCTTCGTGGGGGATTCTGTCAATGCTTCTGATCTCAGCAGCGATTTTGCTTATGTGTCAGATCTGTTCAGTAGTGCATTAGCAAATGTGACATCGGACGCAGACAATTCGGATGACAGATTAGAGGCATTGAAAGAAACCAAAGACGACTTCCTAAGTGCATTTGACAAACTGTTTGAGGAGACCATTGTGAAAATAAAGGACATTGATCTCAGCTTTGTTTATGAAACTGGTGGATCCCATTTTTTGAGCTTTTCACCTCAGTTCTTGAATCAATCCATCATCAAAAGTAATCTAACCAACACCAGTGATATTACCAGTGCACAACAGGAATCCTTTATCGAAAATTCAGACGCAGCACTTATTGGAGCTGGTATCGTTCTAGGAGTCATTTACGTCTCAATAGTAGTATATAAATGGTTCAGGTTTAGGTATGAGTGCAGCACGTCCGTTGCAGCTATGATTGAATGTGAAAAAAGTGATGTGGAGATTGATTATATTGACTTTATTAACAAAAGGTGCAATCCTGTAGTAGATTTGGTAACAGACCTTGAGTGTCAGATAAGTGGTATGCATCATAAGAGAGAGAAGCTTTTTTGGTTGAACAACTACTATATAGGAGATTCATCTTCCATCCCAGCCCTTTTGGTATTTGTCTTCATTATCGGTATGGCGATGCTCTGTGTTTCAAAGCTTACGCCCAATTTCAATGCGCAGTCTGTGGATAGGAATAATAGTACAACGATCATAATTCAAAAGTGGTATAACTTCGCAATGGCCACAAACTTCACAGGTTTAGCAGATCAAATGAATAGTGCTACCAGTGCTCAACTTGACCAATTTAATGCCGAGATGAACAATCAATTCGAGAATTTGACTGAGTCGATTCGTGAGCTGTGTGAAAATTATAACACCACAACATTCCTGGGCTCAACGCCGTTGAATCTCACTCAAGCTAACGTTACGTTTCCTTATTTCAGCACTAATATCTCCACCATTGTTTCTAGCATAAACTCCATAAACCTTCGCTCTGATGCGCAAGTTCAGGCTTCCAATATTACTCCAGAAGGAGTTGCACAATCTGTTTTAAATGTTTTTTCAGCAACCATCATATCAACGCTCAGAACAGCTATAATAGTCCTTAGCTCTCTCGTTGTTTTCTTCGTTTTGGCTGGCTTTTGCTATTCTCTGCTCTTGTGAGCGTGTTCAAACCGAATTGTAAAGTTGATCCAATGAAAAATTTTTTGAATGTAGATTTTGTACCAATTTGAGATGGATTTGAGTAATACCTTCAAGAATTTTGAAAATTCGCAGTGAGCAACCGTATTAGAGGCTATTACTGCTAATTTTGTTTTTGATACTTATCAGGCTCTTTGTTCCTCGCAATCAGCTAACATCCTCGGTGTACTCGCAGCAAAAAGAAAGAAACTGCAAGTTGACGTTATATGATATTATAGTACTCTGGTTAAATGATATTAATAATACAATACTACTGGAAGATCATATAAATTTGGACAAGATTTCTTAAGAATGGCACATAGGAAACTTCAGCAGGAGATAGATCGTGTGTTCAAAAAAATCAATGAAGGACTGGAAATCTTCAACACATACCACGAACGTCATGAGAACGCATCGAGCTCTTCACAAAAAGAGAAATTGGAGAGCGATTTGAAAAGAGAGATCAAAAAGTTGCAAAAGTTGAGAGAACAGATAAAGGTCTGGCAGACACAGAATGAAGTCAAAGACAAAGAGAAATTGTTGGAGTATAGGCGGCTTGTCGAAGTAGCGATGGAAAAGTATAAAGTTGTGGAAAAGGGCTCAAAGATAAAAGCGTACTCCAATCTGAGTTTAAAACAAGGACTTGATTTAGATCCAGAAGAAAAGGAGAAAGTGGATACAATGGAGTTTGTTCAAGAGTCGATTGATGATATAGAGAGACAATATCAAGGTGTTGAAGTAGAATTAGACAAATTACTCTCCAAGAAGAGTAAAAAAGCTTCTTCAGCAACCGAGGAGAAAAAAGAAGAGCTCAAAGAACTTCAGGAGAAGTATAGATGGCATCAGCAGAATTTGGAGCTAGCGTTACGTCTACTAGAGAACGGTGAACTACAGCCCAGTGACATTCAGGAAATCAAAGAAGATTTGGTGTATTTCATCCAGAGTAACAGAGATCCAAATTTCATTGATAACGAGTACATATATGAATCTTTAGATTTGGACTCTAATGAAGTTATAACGCATGAAGTTGTTGCTTCCTTTAATGGTGTCAATGAGAAACACGATGAAATCGAATCGGAAAATGAAGAGAAAAAGGAAGACAAGAAAAAACTCAGAGAAAAAGAGAAAGATAAGGAAAAAGACAACGAAAAAGAGAAGTTCACGTCTCCTAGTCCTGGTCTACCTCCAGCTTCAAGTTCAACTCTCAAAAAGGTTGTTACATCCGATTCAAGTACAAGCACAAGCACTCCAAAAGCAAAAAAGTTTGTTTCACTGTCAACTGCATCATCTGCATCATCATCAACGATGCTAAATACTAGCATAACGAGCACATTAAAACCTGCAACTACACCAGTCAAGCCTCCAACTGACATGAAATGGTCGCTGCTTGCTGCTGGTGGTGTTAATGATAACAATGATCAACCAAAGCAATCATCAAGCCCTATATCCACGCAGTTCATAAGTCAGGTCAACACAGCTAGCACTTCAATTGAATCACCAGCTATTGCTGGTCCCATTCCATTCGCAAAACAAGTTGTTGATTCAACAACTAACCTATCTAACACTTCATTATCTACAACACCATCTTCCACAGGATCCTTCTCGCCTATCAATGAATTGGAATATCAACAAGACTCGGAATTAGTAAGTTTGCCTCCTGGCATTCAAGACATTATTTCTTCGTTTGTGTCATGCCGTAAATCAAGCAGTCAAAACAATGGCAATAAAGTAATCTCCAATGTTTATAAAATGTTGGACACTCCTAGAGATCATTTGATTACCAAACTTACTAAAAGCCCACCACCTTTAGAAGCTCTACGAGTTTCTAATATCTGGAATGTTATAAGATCTCAGGTTCTATCGGCGCCCTCTGTGTTAGGAGAATTGGATAATGGTTCGTTGTTTTATGCTTATTACTATAGTATAACCCCATTTGAAACCCATTTGGCCGAAAAAGAACTAATAAAGAGACAGTGGAGGAGTGATTTGAGTAAAACAAATTGGTATCAGAGAATAAATCAACCGTTGAAGCAGGGAGCCAACTTTGAAATTTCGAATTTCAGGAGATTTGATGCTAAAAATTGGACTTTGAATGATCTGATAAATTTCAAGCTCGATTACGAAAAGCTTACTCCATTGACCCCATCGCTGAAAGAAGGAGGTGTAGAGGTGTGATTCCGTTACTCCCCTGTTCTCGACTCATTTCCAAAGACATTATCCAAAAAAATATTATACTTCATTCACACTCTATATACTTTTATTTTTAATTTCTGCAGAAAAAATTAAATCTCTCAGTTATGGGTCAATTTTGTTATTTTTTTGCCGTAGCCTTATCCATAACCTTCTCCTAACAAAGCAACCCATTCTATAGATACCTCTCCAATGACTTGAACTAAACCTCCAGCTGTACATCCATCCCTGATCATCCATATCTCGCTTTGTCATCAAAACGTACCACCTACTCCACTTCCATTCCCAATTCAAGTCTGGTTTGGGGAAAAGTTTCAGGTCCGAAACAGCGTGCCCATGTATATTTGTGTACATTGCTGGATCCAAAGGCTGGATCAACGACTTCGTGCTGAAGAACGGTATACCGAACAATGTTATACCGCGTTCATTTTGCACCATGATATCAAAAGAAAGACCATCGTCGTCCTCGTCATTCTGGCTCGGGCAATCTCCATCGTGCTCTTTAGTCCATGAAATCATGGTACCCAAAATCTCGAGAAATTCTTTTTTCTTGAAATGCGCCTGGAGTATTTCAGAAGATTCGTATGCTGATATGATCAAGTCTTGTTCTTGTGTCTTGTTGTACGACTGCTGCTCTACGGTATGGTCGATGCTTCGAATTTCATCCTCTGATGGTGAGTCCGTATTCGAAATAAGCTCTATGGTCATTGCATCCTTCAATCACGGTGACTTTCCACCCGAAACTATACTTCATGGATCTTCCACCAACAGTCGTCGATTTAATTTGATCTTTTTACATGTCTTTGTGTGCAGAGAGGAGTGGCTGTGACATTTGCCTACAGCTCACCCGGCCTAAATAATCAAATAACGTCTAGGGAAGAAGGGTAATGCTGACAATAGTCTTCTGATACTGAAGGGTCTCTCCCTGCTCAAGAAGGAGTGAGGATAGAAGAGATGAGCAGTGGTGTCGAACTTTTAGTATTAGTTCCTCTGCTACTTTGCACTAACGTAGAACAGTAATCACAGTGATAGCTTACAACGGCATGTATATATGGTGCTGTTGTTGGCAATTTCGACTTTGAAACCACAGTTTTTCACAAATTCCGGATGAGTTGAACTGCGTTTTATATCTGTCAATCATGTTCAAGTTTTAAAACTGCAATAATTTAATGCGGTCAGTTCAGTTTCGTCGGGCGATAGCAATCATTATCGCTTTATACATGGAAATCCGACAACGGGTAGGATAGTCCAGAAAATCTCCTAGCTCTAGCATAGAAATCTCAACCGACTGGGCAGATCATTCTGATCCCTTGTTCAGCGTTCAAGCTGGCACCTATTTGAGTTCTGCTTATTAACTCAACAGCATAACACCGTTCTGTTGAACAAGAAATACATCAAGGAAAAATCATCAAAAAACAAGGTATGAGCGAACTTCGATCCACACCAAGCTATTCATCGCATCCAAGCTATTCGTCCCATCTGCATTCACAGCAACGACAACAGCTACAGGATCATTTCAACAAGTTCCAAGCTCCTCAGCCGACTAGTGCAAGTGGCTCTGCCAAGAATAACAGTCTCCATTTTCCGACCATGGAAACTGATCAAGTTGTACATCAGATCAACTTTGGCCAGGACGGCCATAACAACAGCGCTGGCAGCGTCTTCAGCGAAACGTTATCGCCTTTCTTTGCACCTTATGGAATCGATGTATCGCATTTCCCGCTAACTAACCCACCGATTTTTGAAAGTGCGTTGATGATGAATGACCAAGGGCAATTAAGAAGAAGAATCTCTATTTCCAATGGTCAAATCGGTCAAATCACCACACATGCACTCGATGGTGAAGATATTTACGACATACAGCCGCCTCCATTACCAAAAAACCAGGTACTAGATGACTCTGTATTACCAGAACCGGTTCAGAGTGTACCGTTAGATGTTAATCGGCCACTTCACTTACAAGCACAGACAGGTGTAATTGCACCGGCAGCTCAAAATCAGTCTCACACTCATGCCCAAAACTTGTCGCCACATCAACGCCAGCATCAGCATCCGCATCATACTCAGCAACAGCAACAGCAACAACAACAGCAGCAACAACAGCAACAACATCATCAACAACCATTTCAACAACAACATATCCAAGCTCAGGTTCAAGCTCAGATGAACCAGTTGAGGCCTCAGCAGCGTTTTAACTCACTTATCTCTCCTGTTCAGTCGCATGGCTACACAGTAAGCCCGCACCCAGTACAGGTACCGCCACCACAACCACCGCAACCATTACCGGCTCCACAGAACAGCAGTGGTATCCCTAATCATAAGCTTGTGTTCAATAATGAGGTCATATTCAGTCCAGACGGCGGGCCTATTCCAGGAACAGCCGCCTGGAAGAAGGCTCGACTATTGGAAAGAAACCGAATAGCAGCATCCAAGTGCAGACAGAGAAAAAAGGCTGCTCAGCTGCAATTGCGTGAAGAGCTCGAGAAGTATCAAGTAAATATGACCCATCTGAGTTCCAAACTCGAGGAGTTCGAGAAGCTCTATCTCAAGATATCTGAAATTGTTGAGTCAAAGAGGGTGGAGTTCAAGAGCAACGACGACGAGAGGGCGATCGAGGTGATGTTAGAGAGGCTCAAGACCTCTATCTCAGAAGACAACGAGCGCTTTAGCAGAGAGCTTAGCGATGAGTTTAACAGTGACTCTACAAATGTCAAACTCGAGCATTAAAAATAAAACCCAGTTATATTTATACTTATAATTCTACTGTTTTTCATATATGTTTGTTTATACTATATTAATATTATATCACGGGATACGAACACAAGAAACTTTAGTATCAGGCATCTAAAAAGATGTTTGCAGAGAGCAGTTCTGCTGAGGTGGCACTTGTGAGTGGTTTCACTGCTTCTGGGCATCAAATCAATATTCTAATACTTCTAGGCACTTGCGTTGATCAAATGGAAAAATAAGTGCGATGCCGCTGTGAGTATACAAGGTGAGTGCATTAAACCTCCAGCTATGGTGGGAATGCGTAAGGAAGAAGTCTAATATTAGGGATAGAGTTTATCAAGCAGATTACTCCTTCGTCGAACGAAGAGCCTATTGGAGAACTACAGGTAGATCATGAGGACAATGTAATCGAAGTACGCGTAAAGCAAGAGCAAGAAGTGATGCATGTTCTACAGGTAGACAAAACTCCTGAGGAAACCCCTATTAAGTTGACCAAATTCGTGGATTTCACGTTTGCCAACGATGCCACTATCCAAACACTTTTAGACTCATTGAAGCATACACTTCCAAATGAAGACATTACACTCAGCGATGATTCACTGGACAATTTTGTTCAGAAATTCATACGACTCATTGCTGCTGATGAATATGCGTCAGTTACCAACGAGCTAGTTCAACTGTTACTTAAAATCAGGGCCGACTCAAGGTCAAAGATCATCTCGCGTTTATTGAAGTTTATAATTTCCAAACATCCAGAGATGATTACACTTCAATTAATGATTCTTATTGGAGCCTATTTGAAATGTTACATTGAGGCTTATATCAAGCCAGCAGAATCATTTGCAACTTCACGCCATGCATATGTAAAAGCTTATCTCTCAAAAGTACAGAGTATTGTCTATCCTTCATTGACGCAGGATCTCAACCCCATTGATGTTGATCAATTCTCGAACTTCATTGCTAAGTTGATCAAATTGCTCAATCACCAATCATTTGAATCTTCATATAATGCTACATTTTACGTCTTGCAAGTTTTCATTCAAAGTTCTCTATTAATCATTAATGATGTTCATCTATTAAAGATCTTCAAAAGCCTCAACCTTCAGTGGATTCATAAGAGATGGACGGGCCAGGAAAAAACATACAACTTCATAAAATAAAAAGTAATGACGGTCACCAACTATAGCTAGCAATCAATTTGTGGGTGTTATATTTTCTTTTCCTTGACCTCACGAACAGGATCAAACCAAGGATGTGCCATCGCCTCTTTGGCCGTCAATCTTGCCATATGGTCATACTGCAATATCTTATCAATAAAATCAATAAAGTTATCATCAACAAAAGATTCGTTCGTCGTATTTATAAATCTGTGCCAAGGTCTTCTAGTGTACTGACCCAAATCTTCATATTCGGGTCCTAGTTCAATGTTGTATTTTTTCAGATAATCGTACAATTCGTCAGTTCCCAGTACTCTTGCAATCTGCACCAATTGATCTGTGTTAGATTTCCCATGGAAGAAAGGCTCCCTTTTGAACACTATTGAAGCCAATGTTGCCCCGAAACTCCAAAGATCTAAGGAGTAGTCGTAGTATTTGTAATCAACTAATAGCTCGGGTCCTTTGAAGTATCTTGATGCAACGCGAACGTTATATTCCGTTCCTGGGTGATAGAACTCAGCAAGTCCCCAGTCTATGAGTCTCAATTTCTTCTGAGAGTGGTCAATCATTATATTGTGTGGTTTGACATCCCTATGCATTATCCCCATTGAGTGACTGTAGTCTAAAGCTTGTAAGAGGTCATACATGTAAAATCTTATATCGTGATCAGTCAGCTTCGGGTATAACTCTCTGAAATCTAAGTTATTGACGTGTTCAAACACCAACGCTGGGGTTTTGGATATCGGGTCTCTAACCACAGCTAACAGTTTGATTATGAATGGCCCGTCAACCAGATTCTGCAGAATCTTGATTTCTCTTTTGATCTTCTTTCTCTTGACAGGTTTCAGCACTTTCAAAACCACAAGCTCGTGGTCGTTCAACGACACGCCTTGAAACACTTCTGAATATTTGCCTCTACCCAATCTCTTCACAATCTCATAGTTCTCCTGGCTTTGCCAGACAATGCTGACATTCTCATAGTCCCAGTACTGCGCTGCTTTCGTCGAGTTGGCATTCGCATACACTCTTGATACAGTAGGCTTGACGTTACTCATTGTGACTCTCGTTCATATGCTTGTTTCCTCCTTCAGTACCAGTAGCACTCCCGCTGTCTACTCTTTGCCCCTATTGCTTTCCCTATATCTGTTCGACTTCGTCACATTGTTATGTAAAAGGGAAAACGGCAAATTTTTCAAATCATCTATTGTTAGCGGTGTCCAGGTGTTCAACTAGGTCTAGTCTATACAATAAACAGTTACAGGGCTTTTACCTCTAACAAAGTGCTGTCAGTGGCTACATTAAATGGTGGTGGTGGTGGTGGTGCTATGTTGCTAGTCTGTTAATGGAAATGTCTACATATTATATATCTCCTATAATTCGTTGAAGCCCTTGACAAGATCTGCCTGTTTTTCTCTGCTTTCCGTGACGGTGACGAGAGATTGAAGGGATCTGAGATCGCCAATGATGTCCCGGGTCTTACCAAAATACACCTCCTGTAGAAGGTTTCTTAGCTTGTACTCAACATCCTCGATCAACGTGCCAATGTTGACAATATGTGAAGTCTCATTGGTGAGAGGGAGCACCTTCTGTGTCTGTCTGATGAGATTACCTGAAAGAGACAGCGAGTCTACGTTGGACGTCTTAGCCAGGTCCAGGATGACCGTGGAGGTGAGCTTGTATACAGCCTTGGACCCTTTAACTAGCACTTCAACAACGTGAATACTATCCCACAGTCCAGCACTTTTGCTTCCCGCATGCTCAGAATCTTTTTTGAGTAAAACTGCACCAGCGAAGTTGCTGTCGTTGTCAGGGTCGTCTTCATCAGGCTGGTCCCACAAATAGACACTTGATACACCACCTTCGTAATACAGGTCCCTGTATATGTCGAATGATTCGTTGAGTTGCAATTCCAACGTGCGTAGTTTGGACGAAGGAAATGGGCTCTCGCTCTCGTCTTCAAGTTTGGGGTAGTATTTATTAGACCACGGTGATCTGTGAGAGTCGAGGTCCCTGTTGTAATCGCACGTCAGATACTTCTTCCCATTTGTTGGGTCCCTGGATATACCAAGAGGCACATCTACAGAGGAGAGAAGGTCCTCTGCGATTTCAGGGGCAAGACGTGCAACATTATCGAGATGTTTTGCAAGTGTTTTCGGGTCAAGTCGTCTTAGCAGATCAAGCGCTGCATCATATGATTCGTCAGACTAGAGTGGTACACGCTATTAGCTCATGAGCCTACCAGTATTTCGACATCTTTCACTCACCATGTTTCGCTGTTGTTTGGCGAATTGATGTTGGTTTCCCGCAATGTTGCAGAGTGGGTTTTAGAGAATATTGTACAGGTATTTGTTCAAAAAGGAGATAATTTCAATTGGAAGATCAACAACTTTGTAATAAATTGTATAGTAAGCAACCAACTATAAACTTCTCCACCCTAGAAGAATCGGACATGTCTTTACTTGCTTACATTAGTCCTTACATCCCTACACTCCCTGGATTGCTTCCAAAGTGGCTGCTCTTCATCTCTGCCGTTTCTGTCTTCAATTCAGCTCAAACATACGTTTCAGGGCTCGAGCTCACCAGAAAAGTCTACTCCAACAAGCCTGAAGAGACAACTCCCCTTTCAGCCCGTACTTTTGGAACATGGACTTTTGTCTCTGCAGTCATCAGATTCTACGGTGCTTACTATCTCAACAATCGACAGGTATACCAGCTCACTTTCGCTTCTTACTTGATCGCACTCTTTCACTTCGGTGCTGAATGGCTCATCTTCAAGACAGCTAGTCTTGGTGGGAAGGGTCTTTTGGGTCCACTTATTGTCGCCACTACTACTGTTATTTGGATGACTGCTCAGAAAGATTACTATTTGAACTTGTAAATAGTCTACAGTTGATGCACACCAAAATATGAAAAAGAGGATGAGCATGCTTCACAAAATAACAAATACTAATTCGTACTAAACTATGGAAAAAGACACCTTGCCATAAAGGACAGCCTCAATGCTTCGTCGGATCTTGGCGTTTTAGTACTTCAACTGCTGGGCCCAGTAATCTTTGGAATCCACGCTTGTCCAATGTAGCAACGTCAACATCTGTCTTTGCGACAACACTGGCTTGTCTAGGTAAGTCGTTCAAGAGGGCAACCTCACCAAAGTAATCGCCTCTTTTCAAGCCACTCACTTTACCTTCACCTTCCTTAACAACATCTGCCTCTCCCTTCTCGATGAGATAAAAGTTGTCCCCGATTTCTCCCTCTTTGATAATAACATCACCGGCCTTATAAGACTCTGTATCCAGTGCATCAGCCAACTTGAAGCGCTCAAACAGTGATAGCTTACCCAAAACTGGCACTTCTTTCAGAAAGCTTTCATATAGTTGTCTTTTCTTTGATGTTTTGGCAAGCAATATACGTCTGAATGTTAACCGATCCAATGCCCACAGTACCAGATCAGTCTCTGCTATTGCAGTGGCAGCTCTTGGTGAGTTATACATCAACGCTAATTCACCAAAACTAGATCCTGGTCCCGAGCTATTCACCTTGTCTCCGTTTACATAAAAATTCACGGTACCAGATTCGACAACGTAGAAATAATCACCTTCGTCTCCTTGTTTGATGACTTCTGTATTCTTTGGAATTTTAACTTCTTTCAGTGCATTTATAACTGTCTTTAGACTATCCTCATCCAAAGAACTAAACAGAAAATTCTTTGCAACAGCTTTACTCAATCTGTTCAACTGATCAGCTGTCTTTGAGATCACTGGAGGATTCCAGTCATTCTTGATACCACTTGGATTCATAGTCTCTGCGCTGACTGAAGTACGTCTGTTTGCATTGAAAGACGAAGGGATTTCATGAAAGGTTGGCAATGCCTGCACCGTCGATTGTCTTCTGTTATTTGGTGCAATTGGATCAACTGTGTTCGAAATTAGGGCCTTGGTCTCTTCCCCTACTGCAAAGTTTGATTTAAACAAATCTGAAGGAGTGCTGTTATGACTATCGATTTCATCTTTGGCATGTGGGTCATTGTTAATGAAGGGGGTCTTGAATTGAGGGCCGCCAGTGCTCGTGTCTTCTCCTTCAGCTGTGCTTTCCGGAAATAGTTCTATCCCAGCAGCCCTCGCCTTGGCTTCTTGGTTCCACAAATATTTCCGTTGTTCTTCTAGCTTTTGGTTGAAGTAGTTTGCACAGAATTGCAATATGTCCTTCGGATTCTGGCGTTGAATCTCCTTGTTCAGAGCATTTAGCTCATTCACGTAGTTGTTAGGGGGAGACATCTTGAGAGAGAATACCTGATCCACTAATGGACTCGAAGTTTACGTTTCTTTGTAACTGGTATCAGGCACCAAAAAAGCTCTTGCCTCTGATTCATTCAGCCATCAAGTTTTACTTGCCATCTTTTAAGGAGCGACTTCGTTGGTCGGAGCAACATTCCGAGGAGAGCAAAAGATGGCATATTTCCAAAATTGGAATATGCCATGTGTAGAAAGGAATGCTGCTGGGTACCAGCATCGCTCGAGTATCGATAGGCTTCTATGTATGGGAGACGAAACTTGATCTAGCCTCACTTGATTTTATAACATTCCCGTAATATTAAAACTCTCCTATTTAGTACCCGTAATAAACAAATAACACATATACATAGTATGTCACAAATATCTACAATTTTAATGCATGATTTCTAAGAACGGATGCTCATTATCCCGTTCTTCTTCTTTTCTCGATCTATAGGTCTCTGAAATGCACCTGGTTTTCTAAGTCCCTGGAATGCAGGTGGTTTTCTCAGTCCTGATACTCTGTTGATAGGTCTTGGTGTCTCAGTTTTGAGTTTAAAGCCTGTGTCGTTTTGCTTTTCAGGCTCATCATCGTTCGGCTTCTCTTCGTTCTTGATTAACTGTTCTGCACTAGTAGTGCCTGCCAGTGCGGCTTTTTCTGTTGATGATGGCTTGGATGCCTCTGGTTTTTTGAAAGATGGAATCTTGATCGGTCTCTGCAATGATGGAGGAATTGTTGGAGTAAGCGGAGCTGTCGCCGTGTTGTTCTTAGACCGTTGTTCGGATGCATGAGAGCTCAAAGGGGAGTTGTCCTTTCTAACAGAGGATACAACAGGCTTATCTGCGACAATCACTTCTCCTGAATCTGAAGTTGAAGTAGTGGTGGTAGACTTTTCTGATGTCAATAAAGGATCAATCTCAATCACAGTTTTTGCGCTTGATCCCATGCTTCTGTTCAATGGTATCAGTGGAATTGACATTTTCGGTTTCTTTAAATCTAATTTTTCCATCAGCTCAGCAGTTCTTTTCTGCGATGAAAATTGGGGCGCCTTTACGCTCTTCTCCGCATCTACACCATTATGAGCAGCAACCAACGACGATAGCTCCATATCTGGCAACTTTGATGGAGGAGTAACTTTATCGCCCTTCTCCTCAGCATCAATATTCGTTTCGTTTGAAGAAGCAGAAGTCTCAGAACTGATCTTGATCAAGTTTCCATCAGGAGTGCTGATCTTAAAAGAGGAAACAGACCCCTTTGGCAACCCAGGAATATCTTCAACATCTGAAGGAGAAATACTTCTTATTATGTCATTCACAGATTGAGATGAATTAGTGCTATTCAAAATAGTATTGACCGATTGATAAATGATCGTATTCAATGAATCAGGGTTCACCTTATTGATATCTAACTCTGAAATAATTTTATTGATGGCTAAACTTAAATCCTCCATCTTACCAGACTTGATGATTCTTCTATTCTTCCTCTTCTCGAATTCAGATTCAATCCATTCCGTTTTTGCAGGCGAGTTCTCAACACCATACAAGGTAATGGCTCTTTTCTTTAACCGTGCTCTCAAATCATTGTTCTGATTTTTCAGTTTATTAGCATCCCTCCATCTCTTCTTTCTCTCTCGATTTTCTTGCCTTATGCGTTCAAGTTGTTCCTCTTCTGTCTCGTCCTTCACAGCTGCTGGTCTACGTTTATTATGTTTCATATCAATGAGCTTCTTCGCCGAGTGTGGACGATTACGATTTGTAACTGTTGCTGACCCGTCGGTAAGTACATTGTTTATCGCAGTTGAAATCGCAGAAATAATATTTCCTGGCAATTTGGGAAACATATTTGTTATATTTCTGACCACGACATTGCTCTGAGAGTTGGCTGAAGAAATAGTATCACCAGTCAACTGTGACAGATCCCTCGTATTTCTATTACTCTCGCCATCCACATCTTTTGTTGGATTAGCAGCACCAGGTTTTTCAGCCTTCTTAGCGAACATCTGTTTAGCCAACAGAAGAGCACTTTCAATGGAACTTGAACTTTTATCGCCTTGTGTGCTAATTTCATTTGACTGAAAGGTGTAAAGATTCGAAGCAGTAGTGCTTGGGCTTGAAGAATCAGTTACGGTCTTATCTCGAGGGTAATCCTGATGCTTGGATATTGATGATCTGTCAAATACTGTAGAATTTTGAAGCAACTTTGAAGAAAACTTTCCATTGCTCATGTTAGATCTACTCAAAGCTAGGGTTTCAGCTATCGATAATTTCTTCTCTTTGTGATTGGCCAAATCCATGGATCGATCTTTGCTCAGTAATAATGGCGGTGTCTTCTTGACGGTATCAACAATTGAACTCATTGGCGCTGGTTTTGGTATTTGTTCAGCAGGTTTCAGTGGCAGGATAGTGGGCTCAGTACTTGAGCCAGTTTGTCCCAGAGCATGTGCTCTTTCCTGATGATCATCACGTATCACAATTTTAGATTGTGAAGTTTGTGGTTGAAAATCAACGAAATCTTTTTGTACAGCGGCCGACGACTGTGATTGAGAGGGTTGTTGTTGTTGCTGAAGTTGTGGCACTGGTATTGATAGGGCTTGAATCGGTGGTGGTGGTTGCTGCTGCTGCTGTGGAGTTTGCAATTGTGAGAGGTTCTGTTGCAATTGCAGTTGCAGTTGTTGCTGAATTTGCTGTTGAAGCTGCTGCTGCTGTTGTTGCTGCTGAAGAATCATTGCTTGGTATTGTGCATTGTACGCGGCACTTCCTGGAAAAGTGCTGGGGAGTGTTGTTAGCGGAATAACGGGTTTTATCTCCTTTTTCTTTCTTCCTCCAGTTTTTCTTGGGGCCCTTGGCTTCTTCTCTTTCGGTTTTTTCTTCTCCTTGGTTGTTATGTCCTTTTCTGAGGTTGATTTCATTTGATTGAGCTGTGTCGAATCATATTGCTGCTGCTGACTAGGGAATGTCTCGCTGCCCCCAACATTGAATGACTGCAGCAAAGCATTAGGGTTCTCAACAGCCATAGCTAGAGCATTCTGAAGAATTGCGTTCATATCAATATCAGCATCAGTATTCTGCTGATCATTCTGATGAAAATTTTCCGCTTCAGGTTGCGCATTGACAACATTCTGAACTAGTTCAGCTAAAGCGTCCTCATATGGATTGATGCCCTGTTCAGCAGTAGCTTGGTCCTGTCTATTCTGCTGCAGTTGACCTACTCCAGTCGACTGCTGTAAATCTGGAGGAGGCGATTGCGAAGACTGTTCTTGTGCTGCATGCATATCTGACTTCAAAGCGTTCAAAATTTCATTATGCAATTCTTGATCATAGTTTGTCGTTTCATCACTCACACGGTGAGACACTTCTTGCTTTGCCTGTGAATCAGTGTCTCTCTCTTGGAACGCACTCATTATTTCTTTCTGGAGTTCAAGTTCATAATCATTTTGTGAACCGCTGAATACGACATCGTTTGTATTGCGAGACGGCTGCACGGGTTGATGATGGCTCGGCTCATTATGCTGCTGAGGTTGTTGTTGTTGTTGTTGTTGTTGTTGTTGTTGTGTAGATTTATTTTGAGATTCTGTACCCCAATTACCAGCCTTGTCCAAAGCATCAAAAATCTGCTTCTGTAAATCCTGCTCAAAATCGTTATTTTCAGTTTGCTGTTCAGGATGCTGTTGCAAATGGGACCCACTTTCGACGTTTGTATTCTTATCACTACCTTCACCTAGGGCACTCATGATTTGCCGCTGCAACTCCTGTTCATAATCGTTAGCGCTAGCGATTTTATCCCGCTGTTCTAATTGCTGACTGTTTTCAGAAGTTGTTTCATGGAAATTCAATTGTTGTTCCAATTCAGCATGCAAGTCTTCATGAGACTGGATATGTTCTCCCTGACCAAGCTGCTTCTGGCCTTGCAAACTGCCAAGTTCTTTATTAATATTGCTGATACCGTTGTCTCTATTTTCAAACCCGCTATTAGAGTTGGTTTGGGTGGTGATGTCGCTGTTGTTATTACTGTTGTTACTGCTCTGTTCCAGTGCAATATTTGCCATCACTTCCTGTACCAACGCGCTTGTATCGCCTTTATCATACTCATTGGAACTGGACTCAGCCAATTGACTATTCTTGTCTTGCTGATTTCCATTCTCCAGATCTGTCATGGCTTGCTGTACGAGCGATGCTATATCGTCATTGTCAATAGCGCCATGATCGTTGTTGTTGCCATGGGGCATGATGACAACTTTCGCAATTGTACCGACTGTCTGTTTACCACAATGTGGCTCTTACGGTGTGTACCCAGTTGGATGTTTTTCCCGGCGCGGTTGTGTCAAATAGACCTCTGTTTATCTCACTATGCACGATAAGATCGTTTGTTGATGAGGTGTTGATGTTTATTACTTTTAGGACAGAAAGGACTGTTTTTTTTTTAAAGGGATGAAAATTTTCATCCATCTTTCAAAATCTGGTGTCAGGGTTTTTCTCGGTTTTAGAGGCTGCTTTATATGCAACTTTGGTACGCTTTTATGGCAGCTGGGTCCTTTTATGAGAGGTAATAATTATGGGTCTCGGAAATACCCGTGAGCTATGCGTAATCCAGGGAATGCGCACTGATAAAGACCTGAGTTACTACAGGGAATTAGATAAACACTGGCCTGAGAGGCCGAAGCTGCTCCAGCCTAGCTGCAGTTTGTCTTGAGGCATCTCAAGTCCAAGTCCAGTATGTAGGCTTTCCATATATTGACCGCTTGCCCAACCCTTGTCTACAAGACTGAATCTTATTTTATAGACTTCATCTGACTTCAGAATCCAGTCAGAGATTATGGGTTATATAGGACAGGCCGCCCGCCACCATCTTATCAACGCAATTTCCCGAAGAGGTGATTGATCCGAGTCAATTCCAACTATTTGATCTTCCCCACTGTAATCTTGAAGGCCACACTGCTGTCCTGTCAGTTGTCAGCTTTCAGTTTCTTGAAACTGCCTCTGAACGCACACTGCTACTCTGCGTTAGCGAATGTGGTTGATGAAGTAGAGTTCATCCTACTTCCATCTAGTGGTAGTCATAACCCGTATCTAGGAGCCCCTATCATCTCACTCCTATCTAGTCTGTGCTAACAACATCTACTTCTACAATCTCCCTTCTTTGTACTAGCTTATATCACGTGGTATCAGTGCTGTCTGGACCGTCTCCCGGCCTTTCTTTGTTAAGGCACGATATACACTTCTTATCTCTCATCTCGAGAAGAGATGGGTGGTGTATAAAGCCAGAAAATATACCTCTTTCGCTCCTTTCCAAAGGAATGCATACAGCTACTACAATGACCCTTCCTTCCACCAAAACGAGGATCGTCCAGATCACCTGTGCGATAATTTGGTGCCTCTTTGCTGCCGGCCCGATCTTTGGCTTTGCTGCTTTGAAGCCAATTCTAATAGATCAAGGCGTTTATCACGATCTCTGTGAAGTTCATACAGATTTCGGGCCTTCTAGTAGTAAGGTCTGTACTGATCAGGACTTGAAATTGAACAAAATTTTCACGATTGGAGCTGTGACTACAAATGCAGTCGCTCTCCCAGTTGGTCACATTCTTGACTCCTATGGCCCAAGAGTGTGTGGAATTTTGGGTTCAGTGCTAATCAGCATCGGAGCTCTTTTCATGGGACAGTACCTCAACTTCTTACCTGTTGATGTCTACCTCAGTGGATACGTTTCGTTGGCTTTAGGTGGTCCCTTTGTATTTATCTCGAGTTTCCAATTAGCAAACAGTTTCCCAAAGTATAGTGGGATGATATTGGCGCTTCTCACGGGCGCATTCGACACCTCATCTGCCGTATTCCTAATTTACAGACTTTTCTACCAGCATCTAGCTAAGATTTCGCTGCACTCTTTCTTCACTGTTTACTTGGTTATCCCAGTGTTCATTTTCATTTGTCAATCATTGATTATGCCTCAAGAAAGCTACAAAACATTAGGTACCGTTAAAAAATTGGAAGTTGAAGGTTTAGACGAAAATGGTCAGCTTCTGGAAGGAGATGATGGTTCCAATTTTATTGCTGACATTGATGAAAGAACATCATTACTCTCAGTTGTCTCACCTGGAGCAGTTCCCCAGACTAGTCTAACAGCTAACGGAGGACGCCGTAAATCAGTTTATGAAGAGATTATTGAGTCAGAGATCACTAAAAAGTCTGGAAACATCTTCGGTATTCTAGATGGGGAATCCATAAAGGATCAATTAAAATCCCCGTATTTTTACCTGATGTGTTGTTTTACTTCTATCCAAATGATGAGAATCAATTACTTTGTTGCAACTATAAGAAGTCAAGAGGAATATTTACTTGGTGACGATTTAGCCCTCCACGTTAACAATATATTTGATATCGCGTTACCTTTGGGAGGTGTTGTTGCTATTCCAATGATTGGTTTGATATTAGACAATCTCAAAACAGTAAAAGTCTTACAGATCCTATTGGTTGTCTCACTGTTTATTGGCTTGATGGGAATCTTGAAAAACTTTTATGCGAACCTTATGGGAATTCTACTTTTAGTTGTTTACAGGCCGTTTTACTACACTGCTGTTAGCGATTATAGTGCGAAGGTGTTTGGGTTCGAAACTTTTGGAACAGTTTATGGCCTAATGATGTGCCTAAGTGGGTTGTTCAACTATCTGCAGACAGTTTTGGATTTTATTACTCATGAGTACGAGGGTAATAATCCAATTCCAATCAATGTAATGCTGATGCTTTGCACTCTGTTGTTCGGATTGAGTTTGATTATTTTTATACTTACGCAGTCCAAAAAAATCAATAGACGCAAGCTTGAACTTGAGGCTGAGAACGCACCAGAGGTCGAAATTCCACAGTGAATCTTACTTTTGACCTACAAATCCACAGTATATGAAAAAAGTACATTCATGATAAAAATGTTCAGTTTAATTTGTCTCTTGTAGAATATAGAAATTTCCTCGCATGAATCCAGTGAACCCCTTGGCTTATTCGAACCATGATATCAAAAACATTAGGGCTATGCCAATGAACACAAAAAACAACTGTAAGAATCCATTGAGCAATTCCCTTTTTCTTGAGTTCTCACTATCCAATTCCAGAACTTCTGGAATAACTCCAACTGTTGCAATGTATAAGAACCCTCCTGCAGTGAAAGGCAAGGTTAGATCACCAGTTGTTACACTAGTACCGAATAATCCAGTAGACTGACCAACTGTTGAGGCTTCAGTCGAATTTGCCAACTCTTGTAAGAATATTCCCAGTACCGTTCCAAGATAGGCACCTAGGGCAGTTAAGAATTGAGAGCTCATAGCCTGCCATTTAGTGAATCCTCCTTGGATTAATAGAGCAAAATCTCCAACTTCATGTGGAATCTCATGAAAAAATACAGCTAAACAGGTAGTCGAACCAACATTCTTACTGATATAGAAAGAAGCTGAAATTGCTAACCCATCGGTAATGTTATGTGTGAAATCTGAAATCAGGTTCAGATAAGCACTTGCCTTTATGGAAGCATTTGGGTTTTTGATAACAGGGACATTTGAGTCATTGATGTGATCCCCATCAGTCTTCTTGCGCTTTCTTAAGTCGGCATCAGTCTCATCAACTTCTTTGGAAACGCTGGTGCTTGTTGCATGAGAATGGTCATGGCTGTGTGATCTTTCAGCACCTTGCTCATGCTGAAGAATTCTCAATCCTTTGTCGATGAAAAAAAAGGCTATGAATCCTACAAAAATTAGCAACCCAAGTATGACATTTCGACGCTCATCAACAAGGACGAACGATTCCTTTCGATGGTCAACCGGTTCACCAACGAACGTCTGTGGCAACAAATGCAAAAATACATCACCTAATAGACCACCAATAGCAAAACTGACAAGCAGGCTCAATTTCGATGGGTTGATGCTCGCAGGAATGAAACCAAGAATTAAATTTGGAGGACCTGATATGTAAGTTGTAGCAAGCAGCGCGTTCCAAGCAGGGTTTTCAAACGGGAATAATAAAGAAAACACATGACTGATGAGAGATCCACCAGATACAGCATGTTCCTCCTCGAAGGCTTTAGCCTTTTGGCGATTCAATTCTTGCACAACTTGACATTTTTCGAGCTCTTGGTTGACAACATCGAGATTGATCACACCGTTGGGGTAGTACAATGCATTGGAACTTCCAGAAGAAGCAACGACAACTTTTTCTTCTGTTGCTTCAGTTGAAGTAACTAATGGTGCAAGTAAAGAAAGAAGAAGAAGATTGGGGATCTTCATATTGTCTATTTGCCCTTGAGATTGATGGTGCTAAACCGTTTTCTGTTTTTTATGTCTCTGATTTTCTTCATTTCAAAACGAAACTGAAAAGTCCGAACACCCAATTTATTGTTAAATACGGATGATCTCAAGAATTTAGGTAGTGCTCTACGTTTTTGAGTCCGAAGACTTATAGCTGATAGATATTACACAAGTTTTTATTATTTTCTTTATTTGGAGCGATGTAGTACCCATAACCCTTATCACAGCTTCCAGAATTGATACTGCTCTGGTGCCTCTGAAGACACTGGAAGTAGAAGTTCTTCATTTTCCACTTTTTGTTTATCTTCATCATCCTCATGGGGTAACTCATCTTTTTTGGTGGTACTAGATATTAGTACGATTCTAGATGATTTGCTGGCCATCTCAACAGCCTCTTCTGCCAACCTTTTACCTTCTTCAGTTGCCCCTGCTGCTGTTGCTTCCACTAATTTATTGCGGACTTGCACAGTTTGTTTCTTCAAAGCTAATCTGTCAAGTAGTACTTCTTTACGTTGATTAGCTAGTACTGCTTTTTCTTGATTCAGTTGTTTCTCCAATAAAGAAATTTTGCTCAGCTTGGCCTCGATCTTAGTGATTTCCAAAGACACTAATGATTCCAATAAATCGCCATTTTCCCTCTTTAAGTTTTGTTGCTCTTTTTCTGCATTACCAACTATGGTGCCCAAGGCAAGTTTTCTTGCCTTTTGAAAATCTTCATCTTTTGCCAGGATGTCTCTGGAAGATAAATCTAGATCAGTGTTTTTGATGAGATACTGAATTGTCTTCAAAACGTTTGCAGCTGTTGATCTTGGTGGTTTATCGTCTTTTCCCTGTTTAGCTTTGAAGTAAACCTTGTTTATATATTTATCTTCGATCGGTAACTGTATGAACTTAGAAACACATTGCTCCTTTGATCTTGATCCAACGTGACCCGCAATCTTCTCCCAGTCATCCTCAAACATCTCTATACCCTCTAACAACAGCAAAATCTCTTGGTCATTCCATGACGCAGCATCCCCCATTTTCTGCAACTTCTGTAGTCTAACAAAATCAGAAGAGTGGAAATTGGAGCCGAAATGGCCTTCTTTGAATGCTCTTGCAGATATGGTGTTCTTGGATCTCAAGTTATGATATCTCACGTCAGTAGCATCGTTGCCAGTTATATAGCAGGTGTAATTCTTTGTGTTGAGACTGGATGCCATTTTTTCTTGTTCGTTTAGAGCCAATGAATCAGCAGTGTTGTCAAAAACATTGCGTCTGAGTTCCAGGTTCAATGGTATATCTAGTGGGTTTGATCCTTGCACCAAGGTTTCGTTTTCAACAGTCTTATCACCAGCAGAAATGGAAGCAACTTCTGGAGTATTTATCAACTTGGCATTCTCTGGTATGAAAGGCTTCAATCCTTCTGGAGTGTCCAGTATTATCTGAAAGTGACCTGTATACTGGGGTCCTAAAAGACTTGGTTTGGTTTTAGGGTCGATTTGGTAATTAATTAATCCCCATTGTTCAAGAAAAGCATGTATACGGATGATGGACGCGACATCCGAAGCAATGTTCCTTCTAGCAGCAGTGACTGTCAAATACTCAGTAGGATTAAGCCTGTATGTATTGATCATGAAGTTTCTAATATCCTTGTAAATTTTGGCGGTTTTGAATCTCGAATTGTTGTTGAAAAACTCAGGTACTGACCGTTTCTCGATTTCATGGATTCCTTCTAGATCAAACCACTGTGCAAATGAAGGTAGTATGACAGCTTTCGCTTGACGCGCTAGATAAAGGCTGGCTTTTTCCTCGATCTTTCTGGACTCCTCAGCATAATCAATGACGGGAGGCGTGTCAGGAGCTACAGAGTTCGAACCAGAAACATCTTCCATCTCAATGTCATTCTCCTTCTCGGATTGTCTGTTTTCAGTGGTAGACGCGTCCAGTGCGCTCTCCTGTTTGATCTCTGGTGGTAATGACATCTATTTATGCGCCTGCTGCTCTTAATGCTTTAGATTTTGATGTTCTTGATCTTGATATGTTTTTTTTTTGCCGAAAGCCTACCATTTAAAAGAGTAAGATATCGTTCTGTTAATTACGCTGATATGTGACATAAGTTACGCCATGATTGAAAGCTTCTCTCCAGAGCGCGACGCGTTGGAAGAAGGCGCGTTATAGTCGAAGCACAGACGAAACGATAAGGGTCCAATAGAGCGGTAGGGAGGATGACCAAGGAGAGCATGAGCGACGAGGATGCTGCCCTCGATGAATTTATATTGAAGAGAGAGGCAGATGAGGAAATCAAATGGCAGAAGGATAAGGATTACATTGAATTTGATCATCTATCTATTGATTCCAAGTTGGAGAAGCTACAGACGCTGGTGAAACAGAGCCAGGTATTCTCAAACATCATGGCAGAGACGCTCCTCGAGAATAGTTTATCAAAGAAGAAACAGGATCCAGAAGCAGCCGAGGCCCCGCCAAGAAAGAAGTCTAAGACAAAAGGTACGAAAGCTAATGGTCAAGCAAGAATATCTGATTTCTACACTAAAAAGACTAATTCAGAAGCGAACAAAGCTGCAAAAGAAAAACTTCAGCAGAACTCTTTATCTACCTTCAAGCAGCCTGCTTTGATAACGGGTACGTCGATGAGAGACTATCAATTAGAAGGCACTGAATGGCTTGTAACGTTGTATGAAAATGGTCTCAACGGCATCTTAGCAGATGAAATGGGGCTGGGGAAAACAATCCAATCTATAGCACTGTTAGCTTTCTTGTATGAACAGGGTATTCAAGGTCCATTCTTGATTGCAGCACCATTGTCAACGGTGGGGAATTGGGTAAGAGAGTTTCAGAAATTCGCCCCAGATCTACCAGTTTTAGGTTACGTTGGCACGAAAGATCATAGAAACCAACTACGCAGGAAAAACTTTTCTAAGAAAAGTGACGGCTCCCTTGAAGTTTGCACGATAATTACAAGTTATGAAATCATTCTAAGAGATTTTACTGATCTCAGTAAGATCAATTGGAAATTCCTGATTGTGGATGAAGGCCATAGACTGAAAAATATAAATTGTAAGCTCATCAGAGAGCTTAAACAACTTAAAACTAGCAACAGGTTACTACTTACTGGCACTCCTTTACAAAATAATTTGGATGAATTATGGTCTCTTCTGAACTTCATACTTCCGGATATTTTTCAGGATATCGAACTCTTTCAAAGATGGTTCGATTTCAGCAATTTGAGCTCTCTATCTGAGAGAGTTAAGGATGATGAAACGAAGAAATTGATTGACTCCAAGATTCAAGAAACTTTGATTAACAATTTGCACACAATCTTGAAACCTTTTCTCCTTAGAAGGCTCAAAAAAACTGTTATCCAGAACTTGCCTCCAAAAAGAGAATACATCATTTATGGGGTATTGACAGAAAAACAATCCCAATTCTATAAGAACGCTCTTCATAAGACATTAAAAAATCACACATTAAAGTTCGCGCTAGAAGAATATATCGATCTTTATGATTCGAAAATTCCAAGAAATGAAGTTGATAAATTTTTACTGGCAAAACTTCCGTCTAGCAATTCCCCAGATAAGAGAAATGACAATCTTCGTGCTACGGTTGGTGGACGGTTACTGAGATCGGAAGACCATAATGATTTTCAAACAAAAACCTTGAATAAATATGAAACACATTTGGAAGAAGCATGGGATAATATTACAAAGTGGGTCGATGCCAAGCATATGCAGAACTTGATTATGCAGCTAAGATTAATCTGTGATTCCCCATATCTATTTTACTTCCCATGGGAAAGTGAAAATGATATAAACCTAAAGAAACTGGTAGAGTCATCTAGCAAATTACAGATGTTGGATCAGCTAGTACCAAGATTAGTTAATAATGGGCATAAAATATTGGTATTCTCCCAATTCACCAAGATGCTAGACTTGATAGAAGATTGGTCGGGTTTGATTAATCTCAAATCTTCCAGAATTGATGGATCAATGTCTCAGGAAGATAGGGAAACTCAGATTGCTAAGTTTCAAGACAATGATGATGTCAAATTATTTTTGCTGAGCACCAGAGCCGGAGGACTTGGTCTAAATCTCACTTCCGCTGATAGCGTTATCATATTTGACAGTGACTGGAACCCACAAGCTGACTTACAAGCTATGGACAGAGTGCATCGAATCGGTCAAGAAAAGCCTGTCATTGTTTATAGGTTTGCGATGGTGAATACTGTAGAACAAATTATCCTAGCTAAGGCTGATTCTAAAAGAAGATTAGAGAAAGTTGTTATCCAAATGGGTAAGTTTGGATCCATAGAAAGGTTGATTAAGAAAGATTCAACTTTCACGTTCAGCTCGAAGAAAAAACCTCAAGAGGAATCTGCTCTAGTTAAAGAGCTCGATGCTTTTCTAGAGGATTCGAAATTCAAGGTGTCAGAGAAAATCGAAAACTCAAAACTAACTGATATGGAGCTCAAGGAGCTATTGGATAGAAGTCCTCAAGCTTACTCTAGATCCTTGGAAGAGTTTCAAAAGAATAATTTCCAGCATATTCAGATGTTTGAAACTACCTCAAGTTTTAACTGACTTCAAGCAGAAAACCAACGAAATAGATACTTACAATCGTTAGTATATATTCTACATCCATGATTATAAACTTTGTTGCCAACACATTGTAGGATCAAACACTTCTATTTTGAGCATGCTAATTTTTCGTGGCTGGGGGAGCAAGATTTTTTAGAGTTGAATACCTGTTCAACTCATTTTAACTGTAATTCGGACCCAATCTGTACAACTAAAGCTGCTTGATTGCTCTCTGGAATGTATCTAGAGTGTCGACGAAAAAAGCCTTTCAGAACAAAAGGTAATGTGCTTTATAATTTCTGGGCAGTTTATGGATGTCAGAGGGTGCTATTGTTCTTGGTATTGACATTATCATGGCGAGTAGTTTTAACAATAGCTAATGCAGATAGTCTCGTTAGATTATGCAGGGAGTGCATATAATTTCAAAGTTCTAGCAAAGCTTGAATAGCAACATTTTAAAAAAGGGCAGAGAGGCATACTAGCGATTTTGTGATACATTTTTGGTCTAGACTTTAAATTACCTGGAACTTAGCTCTATATCATTTGATTCCAAGATTTTACTGTCAAGTTTTTTCAGTTTAGTTATGGGTGGGCTTGGTCCTGAGATTGAATCAGCCAATAGGCAATTATCGAAAAAAATCTGAAATGCAGAACTGAGGAGTGGGAAAAGTAAAGTAAAAGAAGATATAACTCGTCATGGGTTTCAATATGGTACCAATTTGTGATCCAAAAGAGTATATGTTAGAAAAATGTACTGACAGCATTCGGACAGAATTTCTGAAATCCATTTATACCTATGTCAAAAATAGAAATGCACTTAGTAAATTTATTTCTACACAGAAAACCCAAATCTTTAAAATGAAAATTTTGAATCAAGATCTAGATAATAGCTGCAAGTGGACGTAGCTCAACTTTCGCTACGCGATAACGAGCTAACAGGAAATCAAAAGATCTAAAAACTGATTGAATTTTGGTTGAAAACAGCTAGTGCTGTTCGAAATCTGAAAAAGTTGATATACAAACACAACAATTGAGATGTAATAACCAATCCACTTTCAAATCCAGCCCTTGAGATCAAGTTGAGTGGGTATTCAGAACGCTTATGATAAGATAAAATGTGCCCTTATTGGATTGAGGGTACACAGATATCTGTTCACTCGACCACTCAAGTCCACTTTTTTAAATGTGGCCCCAGATCATCGGCGATAAGTAGGAGGGAAGGTCAAGTCGATAATCACCAAACAAATAAATACCATTCATTATCGAGATTTTGAGACAGTTTCATTGTCAAACTAGCGTAAAATGGCACAGAAATCAGTGCTTATTGTCGGCTGTGGAGTCTTTGGACTCTCTACAGCTCTTGAACTGGTAAAGAAGGGATATGATGTTACAGCCATAGATATCTACCCAGTGCCGTCTCCCAGAGGAGCCGCTAACGATCTCAACAAAATTGTTAGAACGGAGTATTCAGACATCTTCTATACGAAATTGGCCATGGAGGCACTCAGAGAATGGGAGACAGACCCACTGTATAAAACCAGCTACTATCCTTGCGGTCGGGTGACAATGTCTCCTCGAGGTGCTCAGCACGTTCATCGTGCAAAATATGACAAGATCAGCGTTGATAATCTTGCTAAACTGGGCCATGATGTCTCAAGAATCAAAATGATCACGTCTGGGAAGCAACTAGGAGAAATGTTCCCACTCTTCCAGGATAATTCTTTTGGAGAGATCGTTGCGAGATATAATCCAGATGCCGGTTATGGGCATGCTTCAAATTCATTGATTCAAGTGTACTTGAAAGCAAAAGCGCTTGGTGTGAAGTTTATATTTGGCGACCGCGGAAATGCACAGAAAGTCGTCAATGGCAACTCTATACTTGTTAAATCGGGGGAAATTTACACAGCAGATAAGATCTTGCTTACTTCTGGTGCTGCTACCGGATACTTAGTTGATATGGAGAACCAGCTTAGCGCAGTGGGGTTGTTTGTGACTCATATTAAACTAACAGAAGAAGAATATAAAAAGTATCGCTACTTACCTGTGTTTTTTAGTGCAGACTTGGGTTATCTCTTTGCTCCTGACGAGGACAATCATTTGTTGAAAGTTGCGATGACTTTTGGTGATGCTTTGAATACCATAAAGGACCCTTTCCGGGAGAAGAAAACCGTATCATTACCAAGGTATAAGGATGTTTTCGAGGGTGATACATTTCCGAAAGAAGGTGAATATCATGTTAGAAGACTACTGAAATTATTATTACCAGAACTTGCTGGTCATACCCTTTTGAAGAGCAAAGTTTGTTGGATTAGCGATTCTTCTACTCATGATTTCCTGATAGACAAAGTTCCTAATACAGAGAAGATTTATATAGCCAGTGGTGATTCTGGTCATGGATACAAATTCTTACCAAACATTGGCAAATATATCACTTTGAGATTAGAGAATAAATTGGACTCCGATATTACAAAACGTTGGTCTTGGAAGTCATATCCTAAGTGGCCTGAAAAATTTGATGCAAGAGCAAGGTCGGATCATCTTGATCTAAAGACAATAGACTTCTTCGTGGAGAAGAATCAGAAGATCTCAAAACTATAAAAAATTGAACATGGAAATATTCATGAATATGAAATTTATCAATGAGAGGCAGTGCTCAAACTTGGATATACAAAAATTTGTTCTTCAACAGGAACTCCCGAATAAGTTTCATTCAAAATACTCATCAAATGAAAGAATTTTTCGGTAGTTAATGCTTTCGATAATACAACTAAAGTTTCAAAGTCTATCAGATTTTTATTGATTCTCGATTTTGCAAGCTCATCAATCTTAGCCTTGAAAATGTTTAGAAAAACACTGAGATTCTTGCTCACTTGTTTCTTCAGGGACACCACTTTTATCTTATCAGGCTTTCGATCACTAACAATTTCATTTAGTTTTATAATGTTTTTGTAGGACAGCTTCACAGTTTCAGTAACTCGACTTAACAGAACATCAAAAGATTTCTTGAATAATACTCTAGTGTCTTCATCAAAATCGTAATTCTCGCTGGCAGAAATTGTTCTAAACCACAGGCTTTGCTCTTTGGAGTATTTTCTGCTATCGATATCAGGTGTATAGAGAAGAGGGATATGATAAACCTTGGAATTACTGCCTTTTTTCAATTCCATCCACTGGTTTAACACTGAGTCTGAGATCAAAGATGATACCGGAATATAACTTTTGTCATCACCTTCTTCACCAGGAATCTTCAACTCGAACAATCCACCAACTTCAGCGCCTGGGAAAAACAACGCAACATCTCTTAAAGAGTATTTCTTAGCTCTAGCCAACTTGAAACAATTTGTATTGAAGCTATCACAAAGTGTTTCGTTCCATGGAATGGCAGGAGATCCTGCGGTAAGTTTATATGAGATATCAGACATCGGGTTGCCATCTTTGCACAAAACTAAATGCGTATCATAGCTCGTGGGAAAGACATCATCCGTTGAAACCTGCCAGTCAATCCTAAAGCCGGAGTAAAAAGGTGCAGTACCACCTGGATCACAAATTCTAATGCAAGAGGCGAGACAAGAAATAAAAGCTAAGGCGATCAACTGAGGGACAATCATGGATATGGTCTGTTACAGTCATGACTGACATAGTAGAAATAAATCGAGGTTTTCTGAATCTTATAGTTTTTGATTTTTGTGTAAAATATAAAGTCACAGAAAAACACGATATTAACTTATATCACTTGACACCTGAACAAAAAGATTGAATCTCTGCATTCACCCTCTTGAGATATTCTTTCATGCGTTGCACTAGATTGCAAAAGGTACAAGGTATAGCCGCGGAGAAATATGTTTATATGCATAATAGAAATATATCAACTAATCGAAAAAGTCATCATCATCATCATCATCATCTCCATGTCTACCCCTGAGTGATTTCTTCGCAAACCTCAATCTATGTGACTCTTGTACATCGTCATCGTCCTGGTTAATGATTAGTCTTTTATCACTGCCCTTCACTGCACCAATTGTGACAAGTACTTTCTCCAAGTCTTTCAAAGTGGCTGAGTTACCACCAAGCTCAGTGAGCGTAACGTATTGCTTTACCACATCACCATTATGATAGATCAATATAGTTGGGCAATTGGCATCTGGATAGTTTTCAACAGCTCGTGAACCTGGGATCTCAACAAACTTTATCTCCTTGAACTTCTGAGCCAGTGTCACAAACAACGACGATAATAATCTAGACTGCAAATTACTTTGAAGTGACAAATGTGCTAGCACAAAGGAATTGTTCGAAGCATCTGTAATCTCCTTCTTGTACTCTGGTTTGGTAATTGGATAAACGGAGCCAAATTTCGAAGCTGTATTCAACTGCTGGAGCTCTCTTAACCTCTTATTTTTATATCCTTCTAAGAAATCCTCATCCTCATCATCCTCTAGCTCCTCCAGTTCCCCAAGGTCTTTGCCTTCAAGCCTGTTTTCGTATTGCTTTACCACTGCTTCTTGTATTGCTTCTTCCAGCTGTGCAGTCGGCGAAGGGGGTCTTTCAGGTATGACTCCATGCTTCCGTAGAATGTCGTTCCACTCTGTGTCCTCATTAGGATCAACCTGAACGTTTATTTTGGGATCGTTCATTTGTTGAGTTCGTCAATCGGTACTTGAATTGTAGAGCTCCAAACTCAATTTCGTCGAGATACTACTTTTCTTTATTCTCGAAAAAGTAGAGTTCGGAACTACTGCCAAAGACAAGAAATATTGAAAATGCTGAATATAAACAATATTAAAGCTAAAAAGATTGAAGCTTAAAATGCTGCTAATATATACTGTATTACTTTACTTTTTCTTTCGAGAGAGTAATCCGCTGATACGGTCAGCCACAGGTGTTGGCTGTGAAGATCTCGGTGCCCGTCTAGTCGTCGAAGTTCCTTTAGAACCTCTTCCTCTTGTTGTTCTCCCGGAAGAACTTGCAGTCTTAGTAGGATGCACTAAGGAGACGTTCGGGCTTGGAAGAGTATCAACAGCCTCTGGACCATTGCCATCTGCTACTTGATTTGTATCAATATCAAAGTCTCTTTCGTAGTCTGACTGAATATTATGTGAGTTATCTGATGAGGAATCAATATCTGAATCAACCACTTCAACAGTACGCTTCTTAGTGGAAGGTGCAGCGATCTTTCTGGTCAATTTTTTAGTAGTAATTTGCGCTTCTTCCTCAGAACCTTCATCTGAGTCCAAAACTATATCCTCAGATTTAGGATTCTTCTTAGGTTTTGATGAACTAGGTAGCTTTTTGGAATCAGAACTCTTACCCACAGCTTCAGGAGGTTGTGATGCTCTTTCCTTTTTGATATCTTTTAGAATTTTCTTAAAGTTATCTTCGATGTCCAAATTCTTATTCTGTAATAGAAGTTTTATCTCACTAACAATTTCTGACTCAATGAAATCTTTCAAGGCAGACTTGTCCTCTTTATCAACAAATTGCTTGATAGCATCGTTCATTCCCTGCTCCGGCAATAGGCTAAGCTCTGTTTCTTTCAAATAGCTATTGACTAAAGTCTCGACATGCATGTTTTCATCGGGTCCGTCGTCTTCATGATCATTGCTTCTTAACTTAAGTTTTGAAGATTTCCCATTACTAGTATTTTTTCTATGAAATTGGATTACAGAGTTGATATTGGCAACCCGACCAACAAATCTATTACTGAATCTTCTAGGATTTTCGACTTCATACCCACCCGTATAATCAACTCGTAACCTTATCAATGGTAGAGGTATATTATTGCTGTCAGGATTATCTTTTTTGTACTCCTTGCCAGCTGCCTCAATCAAACCTTCAACCTTTTCAATCAAAAACCTATTAACTTCGTTCTTATAAGCTAAACCAGGTTTCAGCCAAGGTATGCTAGATAGGGCTATTTCAGACATATGGAATGGCCTCACAGTTTTGAGTTTGATGGACTCAATGCTGTAATCCCTTTGATTGATGTTAAGAATGAATATTTTCTTCTCTACAGCTTCACCTGCACACAAAGAAGTGGCTACAGACGAACCGGGCTGAAGAGTCTCAAAACCCGCTGCAGCATTCCTGACAGTGTATGGGATACATTCGTGCTCGTGGCCCCAAATAACCAAGTCTAAAAAGCTTGGGAGAAAGTGTTCAGGTAAGTAAGCGGTGTTTGAATGAGCTGCATGATTCTGATGAACCGCCATCAGGTTGAACCATTCGTCAGTTCTAACTGATGGTAAATTGAACCTTACATTCCCATCCCTGAATGATTTAAATAACCTTTCATCTCTAACACTCGCCAACCCGAATAATGCTAGTTTTGTAACACCTTTTTGCAGAAGTAAAGGTGCTATGTTGATATTATCGCTTTGAGTCACTCTACCAAAATGGTTGATTAATCCGCTGACATTCAGCAAATCCAGTGGTGAAAGTAATCCTTGACCTGATGCATCATCATGGTTCCCACTTATACTGAACACCGGCAACGATATGTTTAGATTCGGATCCTCATAGTTGACAGTGTTAAAGCCATCGTCAAAGACCAACGATGGGTCGCTTAGGAGTTCCAGTTCACAAGGCCTATCCCCAAAACAAGTTCTTCTCAGCGTTTTCATTACATGGTATAGTGATTTCTTAGATGGCTTGTTAATGTGGAACAGATCACCAGCCTGAAGCACCATATCAACGTCACTGTCTCTTGCTATGTACATGATCTCTTCAAAAGTCTTCCAGGCATCGTCGCCACGCACTGGATCATTTTCGTTGTACCCCACATGGTTGTCAGTGGTGATGAGGATCCGAATTGTATTCTCTCCGGCCTCAATGCTCTCCACCTGGGGCATCTTTTCACTCTTCTGAAGACACTACCAGCTTCTTCTTCTTGGCCCTGCTACCACTTAGCATACAATACGAGCTAAAGCGGAAGTAAATTCGGTAAAGCCACATCGATGCGAACTAGTCCTACAAAGAAAATCGGATGATCTGCTAAAATCTCCCCACAGCGACAGGAAGAGGAGCAGAGATATAAAAGGAGCCTTGTTTAACTGCTTTGTAGTGTGTAGTAGCGCATTTGCGTACTTACTTACTGCTTTTCAAGAGAAAGGGAGAGAGGAAAAGAGATGGAAAAGAAGAGGAATGCAAAATAGCATTCATAGGGATGATGAATGATTCTTCCACATTCGAAAGAAGATTTTCAAAGACGATCTCGAGCTCTTTTGAAGCGATGCATCTGATTTTAGGTATGTCTGCACAGTATTAGGAACGATGATGCAGTATTTTGCCAATTCCCTGTACTACTTGCACCTCTAGTTTCAATGCATAGCCCGAAAAAAAAAGTATCAAAATTCAAACCCGATAAAAAGTATATTAACTAAAGATGATACTGGAATATTCTGCTAGTCTCTTAGTTATCATAAAAAGTGATGAATATGTATATACGTGCTCTTAGTCGATCTTGTTCGTGGGAAGACCTATGATGTTGATGTTGAACGGATTAGCAACAGTACCTGTCTCACAAAACTACACGACGTCCTAGTTCTATTCTCATTTGGCAGCAGCATCCTTAACAGCGGCTGGGTATCTTTCTCTGACTTTTTGGAAAGAGTTTTTGATGTTGTTTTCACTGTTGGCTTTGTACAAGATACCAGCACTGACAACGAATCCGGCTGCAATAGCGGCGTACATTCCAAACCATTGGATAGCAGCCTTTTTGCCTGATCCACTCTCGGCGTTGAGTTTGATTAATGATCTTTGGAAAGCTCTAGCAGAAGTTGGAAACATTTTTTATAGAGAGTTTGACTTTGTGGTCCCTCGAAAGATGTAGATATTAAAGTAGTAATATGATTAAATTTGGTGATGGATATCAAAAATTAACTTGGTGTTTTTTCTCTTTACTATTTGAAGTCAGTGATATTATTGGCTGACGATCACGTGGACATAATATTCCCCAAATAAGTGATAATGCCTAAAGAGGATATAATTCCAGATCTACTAAAACAGGAAATGTTACGAGCCCGGAACACAGCACCATCTGAATTTTTGTATCGTGCTATTAAGGAAAAGAGAATTTAAGGGAAAAGAGTTGGATATCATCCGAAATATCAATTTTAAATCTTGTGTAATTCGCTGAATGATGTCTTCAATCTTCAGAGTGAGAGGACTGTTGTTCCTAAGACCTGCCACTTCATTTACAGCAGTTAAATGTTTCTCCACTGCATCGTTATTCAATGGAAATTCTGCAGTATTGTCTAGAAGAATAGCAAAGACATACACAAATATCAGAAGATTCGAATCCTCTTCAGCAACCAAAGAGCAAAATTCAGAAAAGGACGAGGATAAGGAACCACCTAAAGTTGTTAATGATATCAAACCTCCTAGAGTTTATATTTATCCTGAGGTCAAGAAACTTTCAGAGCATAGCGATCCAAATAAGATTTTAGTCGATGTTAGAGAACCAGATGAACATGCTACATATGCCATCCCAGGATCAATCAACATACCATATGTTTCTGCACCAGGAGCATGGGATTTATCACCAGAAAAGTTCAAAGATGTTTTCAAATTTGAAAAGCCTGATAAAAACAAAGAGCTAATTTTTTACTGTGTAGCTGGTGTAAGATCCACAGCAGCAGCAGAATTAGCACAAATGGCTGGATATAAGCATCTTGGGAACTACATTGGTAGTCTACAAGACTGGACACAACATGAACATATTGATCTATCAGCCAAGGAAGATTCGAAAGCCAAAGACGAGGATAAAGAATCCAAATGAGTGGAAAGAAGCAAAAGTTTGGACCTAGGTTCTTTTTTTTTTATATATTCGGCGAAAACACGATTCATTGTGATAACAGAAACCTTAAATGTACATAGTTTATTTTTTCGAACATGAGTTTGTAATTATTTAGGTCTATTGAATTCGAGCTGTTTAAATTCCTTACCAAGTCTTCTTTTTCTCTTTCTCTCAACAACCTTTTCTCTTTGTTTTGATTTCATATGGTCAAATTTATATTTCTGTATGATTTTTCTTTTTTCACTATTCTTTAAGTAGAACTTGCCACCATCTTTACTCTTATGTTCTTCTTGATATTCTTTCAATATTTGTTGTTCTAAATCTCTGTTTTTTAGAGATTCCAATCTCGACTTCAGACTCTTCGCCTCATACTCCAGATCTTGTACTTCGCGATCATCCATTTTTCTTCTCATCTTGGGATCCTTTATGATTGACTGTATTTCCTTAATCTCTTTTTCTCTATACTCATCCAAAAATTTGTAATCTTTACGAATTCGACTTAAATTCGCTTTGCCGAGTGCAGTGTCGAATCTTATATCTTGGTAAAGAGTGCTATGTCTAGAGTTTTCCAATCCTGGTATTTGCCTTATTCTACTGACTCTTCTTTTTGAGGAGCTTTCTGATGGTGCGTGCTTATTTCTCTTTGATGTTTTGCTCTGTCTCTCATCCTCAAAAAATCCTTCGGAATCAGAGCCACTATCAGGATTATAACTCTTCTTCTTTACGGTATTGAATTTTTTTTCCTTCCGGTTCTCTGCTCTATCAGTTTGATCCATTTTATGCTGAGCTTTCTTTAAAGCACCAAATGATAATGTGGATAGCTCGTCTTCAGATTCCGCTTTTTCAGATTCCTCCTCTTGAAGAATCTTATCAAGATCTCCTCCTTCGTAGTCATCTTCAAACTGGGGCTTTAAATGCTTGGACATCTTCTATAGTCTCAAATGGTATCAATTCTTTCTATCATGGATAATTTTTTTTTGAAGGGCATCTCCTCCAAGAAACGGTATAGACAACAACAGATCTACAGAAACGAGAAAGGTTCTTGATACTGGAGAACAAACATAGGGCTAATAAAGCAATAGGGGACGGTTGGAAATTACTGAAAGCTGTTTTCTAGACATGTCTACATATTTGATTATCTTTTGCAGTTCGATATAGCTGAAAGGAACACTAGAAATTCAAAATAAAAACAACGCATTACTTACACTACATTTCGAAACATCATAATTCATGAATGCCGGAATTTATTTACATATGACACACCAGGTTAAAAAAAATATAGAGTGCTCCTTCTTTTAGCCGATTGTCAATCCTCTCAAGAACAAAAAGGACCCAATCACGATGATTCAATTGATTCTTTTGTTTGTAACAATCTTGAATGACGGTCAAAAAATTGCGAGAGTTCTCCCATATGATGAGAAGTGGGATCAATCTCCAACGTGTGTTTATCCTCTAAAAAGGCGTTAGCTAACAATCCTGGGAAAGGGAAAAATTTCTCTTACTGAATGTTACTTTAACTATTGGCTTGTTCTTAGAAAGTGGTGTCAATACTTCGTGTTCGATAGTACAAGAGCCTTTCAGGCTTGGTGGTATCATTGATAGAAATATTCTGGCGTTTCTTCCTTTAAGCAGAAGTTAGTTTCATATTCAAAGTGGAGAGGTCCAGCATGTAATTATGGTTCATATGATGCAGTAAATTTGGAGCGAAAACGTACCATCTGGTCCCAGAGGATTGAACTTGACCACAACTTTTGTGAAATATTTAGTAATCATTATGAAATCAGGCAAGGACCATTTAAATCCAGCTCAACTCAGTCTTTTTCAACACTCGTCTTTGAAGAGATTTATCAATCAATTCAAATTGTTGAAAAGTTCACTTTTTTACTGAACAGTATTACCCGATGTACAATTTACAAAACGTGTTCGCGTGAGATATACACCTTTGATATATGATCTGTTGAATACCGACACCAATCCACCAAAGAGATATTTTCTAGAGCTCATCATGATCTGCTTTTTTGCTCTTTTTCTTCGATTTTTTCAATGGTTTACCCTTGTACATCCCTTCTAAGTATTCATACCTTTTAGCAACGGCATTCACTTTTTCAGAGATCTCATCAAAGTTGATAAAAAACTCTGAAAGAGCATCTTTGGTAAGATTACCTTCATATCTGATGGCATCACTTTCGCCATTTGGGAAAAAATAGAGGGTGGCCTTGGTAGTTTCGGGATCGAGTTTATAGGTTTCATAAATCGCTGTATGTTGTGTTTTGAGCGGGAAATAGGCGAAATCTATAGTGCCTAAATAGTCTATAGCGATTGATTTCAAGAGTGGTGATAAAGTGTCCCTTTTGGTGAAGACAACAGCTTTTGGACGTGACGAAACCTCATTGCCCAACCATTTCTTGAGCTTTTCCTCGGTTATCAATCTTTTAACGTAGTTTTTAACTCTTGAAATCGCAAAATCAACAATCGGTTTGACTTTTCTTTGGCCCAGAAAGGTTTCGGTGGCATGTGCGTATCTAACAGGAGACTCGTCTTGCAGGTTGAATTTTGGAGGTCTGAACCCTATTATGGTTGGATAACCTTCAATCTTGTACTCCGAGCAAAGCTTCCGATTTTTTGCATTATCACAGTTGACAGCACCAACCTGCACTATATCTTTCAGAGCCGACCCCACCTTTTTATAGTCATTCTTCAAATGCTTACAATGGCCACACCAAGGGGCATAAAACTCCACTATCGAGGTGTGGTTGGATTTCATGACAACATCCTCAAAATTTGTTCTGTCTAGCTCAAGGACATCCGACTTTTTATAAAATCCTTGAGCAAACGCCAGGTCCAGAAATCCCACAGCAGCAATAATAGTATCAAATCTCATTAAAAATACCAGCAGGGCTTAGATACAGGCAGATGCAGCTTAGTTTCTCTCAAGTTGTATGATACTGTGCATTAATGATACTGAAGATGGCCAGCGAGTATGAAAGTAGAAGCTTACTAACACTAGTTACCCGGATATAAACATAGCTTGACATATTGGGGCCCTCCCAGTTGGCCAGCCAAGCCAATTGTCCTGTTTAGATCTACACAAGTAACGCATGTGAACATCCTCTTTCCCTGTACGCTTTCCCGCCCTCGAATCTCACATCCTTTTCGTGCAAGACGTATACAGCTATACCAAGAAGAGCCTGCACAATCCAGACAGACAAAACTTAAATGACACATACGTTTGACAGATGACCTGAAAGCGGAGACTAGCCAGAGCCAGACTCGCAAGAGAGACCAACTAAGAGAGACAAAGAGAGAGAGAGCAATAAGTGTAATGATGTGCTGCTGTGCGATGATCAAGACACACACACATATATATATATATATATATATATATGCATGAAAAAGAAGGTTACATTATATGCCATGACGAATAGGACTGGTTGCTTGTTTTCATCTAGCCACGAACCATCTTGGAACTAGTTACATTATCACAAGAGTAGGCCATGACTGCTAGCGTGAAATCGCCATATCCTCTATACGCATTCTATGCGCTAGAGTCCAAGTTGAAGCACCACAAACGAAGAATCAGTTTGAACGAGTTCAAATCAAAGCTTGGCCTTCCTCAGAAGGAGGATGAACCGTCGCCGCTTTTCATTACGTGGGACATTCTTGATCGCCAGGGCAAGAAACAGTTGAGGGGTTGCATAGGAACTTTCAGCCCATTAGCTGTAGAGAAAGGAATTGCTGAATACTCCTTGATTGCGTAAGTGCGGAAGATGCGTACCGGTCTAGAATATGAACTAAGACTAACTGAAACATATATGAATAGTGCACTAGAAGATTACAGATTCACGCCTATAACTCTTGGAGAACTTCCAGTACTTTCTGTGAGGTGAGTATCCGGATTAGAGATCTAGGGACGACAAATACTGACATACGCAAATATTAGTGTCACATTACTACAGAATTTTGAGAAGGTGGATGATCCTCTTGACTGGGAACTTGGGAAACACGGTATAAAAATAAAGTTTTCCAAGAATGGCAAAGAATACAGTGGGACGTTTTTACCACAAGTTGCTCCTGAACAGGGCTGGAACAAGGAAGAAACACTGAGACATTTGATCTTAAAAGCAGGGTTCTCGCATGGGGAGCTGAATATTCATGATATAAGTCTGACACGATACCAGGGTCTCAAGAGCTCAGCTACTTACGAAGAGTATAAAGAATTCGTTGAGAACAATTTCGGAAAGTGACGTTTCATGAGTTATGATAATTGTGAAAAGAAGGAAAATTACACCAAATTCTTGCGTCTAAGAGGATTTCTTTTTTCATGATTCTTAAATAGAAGCGCTGATTTTATCTGTGATGATTTTCTCAATGATCTTGATCAGTGGGGAATCCTTATTATTGATTTGACTTTCGAGCTGTAATTCGACCTGTTTCTCAATCAACTTACCTGTAAGATCCACTTCAATATTAACCAAGTCACCAAGACCTTTAAGTGGGATAACGACGTTTTCTTGAGTGTGCTTGATCATTGAAATACTAAAAGTACCAGCTG
The DNA here is from genome assembly GCA_030579675.1 of Liangdongia quercuum. Taxonomy (NCBI): domain Eukaryota; kingdom Fungi; phylum Ascomycota; class Saccharomycetes; order Phaffomycetales; family Wickerhamomycetaceae; genus Liangdongia; species Liangdongia quercuum. The sequence continues at coordinate 212,568 of JAKTRK010000007.1, read as the reverse complement.
TAGGATCAACATGCGTCACAGTCAAGGAAACGCCATCAATAGCGATAAACCCCTTTTCCACAATGTAGTTATTGTACTGCACATCTTTCAGTTTAAAGGTGAAGTTGAGAGCGTTTGACTCAGGAACCATTTTTATAATCGATGCCACTGTGTCGACGTGACCTTGGACGTAGTGGCCTCCAAAACGTACATCGCCACCAACAGCCCTCTCAAGATTCACTTTGCTGCCTTTGGACAAAGATCCAAGATTGGTCCTTCTGAGAGTCTCTGGCACAAGACCTACTTTGAAGCTTTCGTTGTCAAATTCGGTGACGGTGAGACAGGTCCCGTTCACCGCAATTGAGTCACCAATATGACAGTCAATAAGGATCTTTGCAGCATCCTTGATAGTGAGAGAGCTCCCATCACCTCCAGCACTGGAAGTGTCGAGCTCCACAAACTCCTCAACGGTACCTATGTGCTCCACTATCCCTGTAAACATGGCGTAGCTGTCTTGTCTCGGGATAAGATGGTATATAGTTTTTCATGATTTCTTTTATTGATAAAACTTTATTATCATCGCTTTTAGATCTAAATCTGGTTATCTCCAGCAGTACAAGTTGAAAATTGATTCAGTCTATCGTCGATCTAAAGTCAGCACCTACTAATGTATAGGATATATAGTCTAAATCTAAAATCTATGGTTAGCTAGCAGCGGGCATCTTCAACGCACCCTTGTATCTACGACTTTGAATACACCCTCACCCAGGTGTTTTGTATCTCCAACCCTAACCACATCGAATTCACTTGAGTTCTGTTTATTGAAATCAATCGTAGTAACCGACGTGTTATAGACCACCACATTCTCAGTGTAACCTAATGTGCTCAAAAGAGCTCTTATGGTACCACCATGCGAGACAAGCATAATATTCTTATTATGCTTATTTTCTTCTAAGATTCTATCCATTTCGGCTTGAAGTCTTCTAATGAAATGATCATGGCTCTCACCGAGACATTTATATGACATCAGTTCATGGTCTTGAGCATACTTGACGGCTTCATCTATATGCATTCCTTCGATAGCTCCCATATGGCGTTCTCTTAGGTTGGGAGTGAATTCAATTTGTAATGGGGCAGCTAGCTGTTCCTGAATAATCTTAGCTGTAAGCTGGCATCTTTTCAAATCGCTAGAATAAATAGCGTCAATAGGAATCTGAGAAAATCTCGAGCCAACTAATCCAGCCTGCTTAATACCCTCAGAATTCAACTCCGTGTCCCTGTGGTGAAGTTAGATGATGAAAGGACATTTGATGTTTTGCATTGTTAACCTACAAATGGCCTTGTAATATTCTCGCAACGTTATGATCCGTCTGTCCATGTCTTACTATGAAAATTCTGATTTTCGAATCATTCGAGTTGATCCGATCCATCGCGATGATCGCTGTATCTCTTGAGTAACCTTTTATAAAACTAACACAGAATTCTTGGCTGGTCATTTTTAATCCCGTATTTCACGGAGGTTTAATCGAATTGAGGATCTTCAATATACAACATATAAAGCTAAGTTGACAAGAGAGAAGTAGTGAGTAGCGAGTAGCTGCTATTTGAAGCCATTGCATGCGCTGATTTAGAAGAGCCCTAAAAATCTTGAGTAAAAGAATAAATAAATACTACTGTTGATATCTACGAGTGAATGATCAACAACATACTAGTCTACAGTCAATTTTAAGGATATCACTAATAGGGCGGGTGGCGCAGTTGGTAGCGCGTATGCCTTGCAAGCATAAGGTCATCGGTTCGACTCCGGTCTCGTCCACAAATTATATATATTTTTTATTTTTTCACACTCCCTATTTTTATATCTATTTCGGTGCAGTGAATAGCTGATTGGCAAATTAGTGTTTTGAGCTGGAACTCTCCTATGTGACGCCTACGAAACACACGCCGTGTTGCTACTACCTCGGGTTTTGTCAATTTTAGCAATGACGACCGCAGATGATCTCGTATCTTCCATCCGTCGCTTTCTTCGCAGACCGCAAAATTCTTTTTTTTGGTGCTACTGCAAATATTTCAAACACCGCTACAGGAGTTTGATAAGTAAGGGCTCTGAAATCTCCGCTTTAATTCTCGAAACGGCGACTGAAAACTGTAGTTGATGACTTAAAAAGCAATTTACAACCTCATCGACTCGAAGGGGATACATAGATATATGTATGTCACATCAACGCCAGACTCCACAACAGCACATGTAATGGAGTCATGAATAACTCAAGGCAACGATGTTGATACATACATTGAAGACGCTGTTTTCAGAAAAGTTCAATCCGTTTTGGTTCGTCAGCATAATGGGCACCGGCATAACTTCGTCTGTACTCTTCAATTTTCCATACGAGGCACAGTGGCTAAGAGTGTGTGGGATAGTGATGTTTGCCATCACATGCGTACTACTGGTCTCTACAACTTTCCTATTCTTGATGGATTCATTTTGCTATCCGGATCGGTTCAAAGAAACTATGCTAGATTCAAGGAAAAATGTTTTCATTGGTTGTTACGCCATGGGATTTCAAAGCTGGAGTAATATGATATATTTCATTTGGGGGAAAGATGTAGTGATTCTTTGCTATTCTTTATGGTGGGTGTCTAGTTTCCTCTCGTTGTTCACTGCTTGGATCGTGCTATTTATTTTGATGAAGAAAACCACTATAGAAACTGAAAGTATTTCTCCCACATTACTATTGCCTGTCGTTCCTTTGACAGTGGTCGCATCTGCTGGCGGCTTGCTTTATAGCGATCTACCGGACTGTTTAAAAATCTCGACGCTGATAATATCGTTCTTATTCTGGGCAAACTCTATGCTGGCCTCATTTTTAATATTGTCATCTTACTTTTACAAGGTGTTGGTTTACAAAATACCCTCGAAATCATCAGTGTTTACTTCATTCATTCCAATAGGATTTCTCGGTCAAGGTGCCTTTGCAGTTCAGCTCTTTGGATCAAATTTCTACGCCTATAAGATGAATGTTGACACAAATCCAGCTCTTAACGACCTAATAGAGGGATCTATATTCAAATACGCTAGTGTTTTCATCGCATTGTTCCTTGAGACCGGTGGCTTCTTTTTTACAGTCATATCAATAATATCGTGTGTCTCATATGGATTCATCAAGCCTCATAAAGGATGGTGGGCAATAACTTTCCCATTAGGAACCATGGCGCTGGCCACGAACGAGACTTTCAAGATAATGAACTGGCCAGCTTTCAGAGTTCTAAGCGCCATGTACGGTACAGCACTCACAATAACTACAATTCTTTGCCTGGTATTTCTAATCGTCTATCAGGTTTTTAGAGTTCGAGCTAATAAAGAAGAGCCCGAAACCGTCGATATAGAAAAAGCAAGCACACTAGTACCATAGCAGCGACACTAAGTAATGACGCTGACCATAGTATACTCTATTTCATTGATTTTATCTGTTTTCAATAGCATCAACTATTTCATCAGCATCTCAATTAAAACTTTATCTTGTCTGTAGTTATCTTGCATTCATCTACACCGATGTGTCTCGTAATAGCTCGATTGCCGCGAACATGTATTACAAATCCCAAACCAATTCAATTTCGCCGAGCTTAATAATTTTGAGCCATAATGCTTGAAATAAAACCAACTAATAATTTCTAATCTTTCAGTTTTACTCAAACTGATGTTTAGAAGACAGTTAGTTAAAAGTCTCTCTACAATGCCTCCAGTTCCAAAGCATTACGATTACTTAGTCATTGGTGGTGGGTCTGGCGGAGTTGCCAGCTCAAGAAGAGCTGCTCAATACGGCGCAAAGGCTTTAGTAGTTGAAGGAAAAGATATTGGTGGTACATGCGTTAATGTGGGATGTGTGCCTAAGAAAGTGATGTGGTATGCCTCTGATGTTGCAGGTAAGATTTCACAGGCTAAGGAATACGGATTTGATGTTGATCCCGCTCTCAGTAAGACCTTTAACTGGGGTTACTTCAAAGCTAAGAGGGATGCATACGTTCAAAGATTGAATGGGATCTATGAAAGAAATCTAGCCAAGGAAGGCGTTGAGCTAGTATATGGATGGGCCAAGTTCAATAAAGATGGTGCTGTTGAAATTTCTAAGAGAGATGGAACCAAGGAAGTGGTTACTGCTAAACATATTCTGATAGCTACTGGAGGTGAACCAATTCTGCCATCCGTTCCAGGCGCAGAACATGGAATCGATTCAGATGGGTTTTTCAAATTGGAAAGCCAGCCAAAAAGAGTAGCAATTGTTGGCGCTGGATACATTGGGGTTGAGTTTGCAGGAGTTTTCCATGGGTTGAATACCGAAACCCACTTAATCATTAGAGGAGAAACTGTTTTACGTAAATTTGATGAGTCAATTCAACGCACAATCACTGATCATTATGTTGAGCTTGGTGTTAACGTTCATAAGAGCTCAAATGTCAAGTCTGTTGAAAAACTATCTACTGGTACATTAAAAGTCAACCTTGACACGGGTAAATCAATTGAAGTTGACGAGTTAATCTGGACTGTTGGTCGTAAATCATTATTAGGTATCAGTCCTGAGAGCATTGGACTGAAGCTCAATGATAGAGGGCAGGTAGTTGTTGACGAATACCAAAATACCAACGTCCCAAACATCTATTCGTTAGGCGACGTGGTTGGTAACGTTGAGCTAACACCAGTCGCGATTGCAGCTGGAAGAAAGTTATCAAACAGGCTCTTTGGGCCAAGCGAATTCAAAAGCCAGAAACAGGACTATACCAATGTTCCAAGTGTTATATTTTCGCACCCTGAAGCTGGATCTATTGGCTTAACGGAGAAAGAAGCAGTTGAAAAATACGGACAGGAAAACATCAAGATTTACAAATCGAGATTCACGCCAATGTACTATGCTATGCTCGAAAAGAAATCACCGGTTAGTTACAAACTGATTGTAGAAGGTGTAAAAGAGAAGGTTGTGGGTCTACACATTGTAGGTGACAGCAGTGCAGAGATTCTGCAAGGTTTTGGTGTCGCTATCAAGATGGGAGCCACCAAGGCAGACTTCGATAACGTTGTCGCTATTCATCCAACTTCTGCAGAAGAGCTTGTTACCTTGAGATGAAAAGGAAATTCATTTCTCATAACGCCGTATAATCTTAATAAAGCAGTACATGATATTATTTGTAGCCTCTTGTGTATAGTTTACGGTTTTTAGCGGATACACTAAAAGCGAGCTAAAATGATGCATCCAGATCTTGGATGGAAAAGATCAGCTTCATAGGTCTGAGAATCTTACAAGCTTGCGCTATGAGAAGTCCCGGACTGCGTATATAAGGGGTGCCAGCCAGCTTTCAAGAGCAGCAAGAGTGGGACTGCTGAAGCGGTAGGTAGTAGTTGTACTTGCTTAAGAAATGACGGAAGCAGGAGCGCCAGTGCTTTATAAACCTGACCAGCGTATTGAGGATGAGTGCAAGGTCCAAAAGGCTAATCCTAGAATATTGCAAAACTCTTTCAGAGATTCGACAGTGACCAGTTCACAGCTTGTGGAGTACTTACATCTAATCTCTCGAGAGGCTGATGACGAATTGAAAGCAGCACCATCACCATTACCTCCTCAGCAGAAAAGAGTGGTGCCCGGCGGGCTGTCTAAGGGGAATGAACAGAATGTCGTTGAGATCGATAGCAAATCGCCAATATACTCCCTCATAGTCAATTGTGCGAACTTTGCAAGGCTAACCTACACTCTAGATACAGGAAATGCTCATAAAGAAACGTCGGACCAGTCATTGATTCAAGATGGAGCCCATATATCAATACTTGGCGACAGAAAGCCAGCTGGATTTTTTTCTAGCGTATTGAACTGTTCAGATGATGAGAAATTCAACAAATCTCTCGATTACTTCAAAACCCATTCCGATTTGTTGAGCAAAGAGGTTGAAATCTTGAACGTGTTCAGGATTTACGATCAAGGAGGAACTAGTATTATTTCTAAAGACTCTTCTAAAAAGTGGCTGATTCTAGCTTTCAAAGGTTCCAAGACTATGGCCGAATGGCAGACTGATCTTGACACTCTGCACACAGAGTATGAGCTAACCAATCCTTTCGTGCAAAAGCAGAACAAACTCGTGAACGTCAAAATCCACTCTGGCTTTCTTGATGCAATCAAGAACCTCTCAAAAGAGTTCAAGATCTTTGAAATCCTCAATAAGCATAGGGAAGAGAACCCAGGGTACAAGCTCATAATCACAGGACACTCTTTAGGAGGCGCGCTTGCTAGTGTTTTCGGCCTTGAGGCACAGATCTTAGGATGGAACCCGCTTGTCGTATCGCTAGCCGCACCGCGCGTGGCTTTCTCAACTGGAGAAGTAGTGTCATTTCCCGAACAGGTTGCAGAGTTGTTCAATGTGTCCCCCGAGAAATCTCTGAATGCTGTTGGCAAGGGTACAAATGGTGACACGACTGATGCGCTGTTAGATTCGGAACTGAGCTATTTTCTCAACGTCACAAATGCGCATGACGTTGTTCCTCTCGTGCCTGTGTTTCCCTACGAAGACCTCGGTGGTATAGAGCTACATCTTGAAGCAGATGTCAATGCCTTTGATAATGACTTTATTCCACAGCGCATGACAGCAAACTTGGCCGATCAAGTCTTCAAGAAAGAGAGAAGCGAAAACTCGAACGCACTAACGAGAAAGGAAACAAAGCTGAATGCAAAGTTGAAAAAGAACTTCCCCGATGACAATTTTGATGAGCCAAAGACCATTGCTGACTTTTTCGCCAAGGTGTTCCAGCGTGCCGCTCTCGATGACAATCATCGCTTCTATACTCTCTACGCGCTGACTTTCGAGACAAATCCCCTGGCAGACTTCTCCCTGAGCTCTCCCGCTGCCACCACAGGAAGAAGACCGTTGGCATAAGTCGCAAAAGCAAAAGCAAAAGCAAAAGCAAAAGCAAAAATAATAATACTGATAAAACAAAACACATAATGACCCAATAACACAACGAACGGGTATCCATCCCACACCACACCACAAAAGGGCAACGAGATACCTGATACAACTCGATCTACATCCAATCTCTCCTCCTACCTGTTGATTCACGTACTTTTAGTTTATTTTTGAAGTCTATTATTATTATCGCCATGCATGAATATGCAATGTAATGTATATAGATGCACGAACACATAAACATGCGGCTCCAACTTTTTTTTTAGCTCTTTATAAAGTGCACTAAAAAACTCTACTTGAGAAGGAGATCGAAGGCGTTGTAGGACCCGAGGCAGCTGCTAAGTAGCTCACTGCTGAAGGTTATGGATATATGTGAGAACATGTATATATATATATATATATATATATGTGTGTGTGTGTGTATTTTGAAGTGACAGGAATGAAGAGATGAGAGGGAAATAGTATTAGTACTCATAAGAGACAGAGACAGAGACGGAGACAGAGAGATAAGAAAGGATTTATTCAAGGCATGGCAGAAACATTTCACTTCGGACATCTGCTGAGGGAGTTGATCGACTCCCTCAAGCCTAATGAGAAGATCGAGAAGGACTCCATAGATGACGCCAGCGATGCTGAATTCCATCAGTACATGCTCGAGATTATCAAACAGAGCGACACGGAATTGCGTAAGAGAACAGACATCGCTACGCACGATTTCGGTAACAAGACGCCGGTCCAGATCGTCAAAGAAGCGATTGCAATCTATCCTCTCATCATTAATTGTGCCAACCTTGTACGAATTTCCAATGCGATCGTTCCAGATGAAATGAACCCAAAGCATGTGCCTTTAGTTGTCCAACCTGGCGCTAGACTGTCTCTGATAGGGGACAGAGACGATCCCGGAATGGTTCAAAGCGAACTGTCTCAAAAGTTCAACATCTCGCTCGATTTCTTTAAGACAAACTTTGACTTCCTCGCCCCCAGCGCAGAGATACTTCACGTTATCAATGTGCCCGATCATGCTGGATCTTGCTACATTGCCAAGGTGGAATCAAAGAAATGGCTGGTGATAGATTTCAGAGGCTCGAAAAGCAAGTGCGATTGGTTTGAAGACATCGATTTCGCATCGAAACCTTACAAGTTGACGAACCCCTACAACAAAGACTCTTCAAGATTCAAGAACGTTCATGTTCATGCTGGCTTCTTGAACGCGATTGAGAACCTTTCTGAAAAACACAAGGTCTTTGAAACGTTAGACACCTTCAGAAAGCAGCTCCCGGACTATAAGCTTATCGTTATTGGCCACTCATTAGGAGGCGCGATGGCTGCCATGTTTGGAATGGAGGTCCAATTCATCGGATGGAACCCTCTGGTCGTCACAATGGGATCCCCACTCGTTGGTTTTGCTATAGATGATGGCGATGACGATGCCACTAATGATGCATCGTTCCCAGATCAGGTTGCTAAACTGTTCAATCTGACTGTTGAGAAGGCCGAGAACACAATAAACAACCTCGACAAAGTTCTTGACTTGAACGATGCATATTATTTGAACATCACGTCTCTACATGACATGGTTCCTGTGGTGCCTCCCTTTTCTTACCAGCGGTTAGGTGGACTCCCTTTCGTATTGCATAAGAATACTGTGAACTTCCAGGATAAGTTCTGGCCGCAGATACTCGAGTACGACTGGGACGTTGAAAAATTGAGAAACCAAAACAAAACCTCCTTTTTGACTGATCTCTTGGCCTCGTATTCAGACGTCACCACAGTATTTGAAGCCTTACTTGGAGCTCTTCTTCATATCAACTTTAAAAATGAAAATTTCAAGAAAACTGAGGCTGTCACCAAGTTTATAAACAGATCTTTTGATGATAGCGCTTTCAGAGAACTACATATTTTCTATGGCTTATATGATATAGCTGATGAAGAAGCACCAGAAGCTGACTTCCTGACTCATGAGAAAGGGTTGTTGAGTTTCCTTTCTGGTTAGACCTCAATTTTGAGTATATGATCGAACGACGTGTAACACACCAAGTAGATAGGGAGATTATAGCTAATCAAACTACGTTATAGTATAAGAATTTCAAAGAGTACCTATTAGTGGTTGGATTTTTTTTTATTTCTAACTTAAGATCACTCTGAACTTAAGCTTTCAAAGAAGAAGCTCTTCTCTTCTTGACTTCAGCCTTTTCAGCCTTACGTTCATGTAAACGTTTAGCCAATAATTGAGCATATTCAGCAGCAGCATCTTTTTGAGCTTGTGCGTTTCTGACTTTCAAAGATTTCAAGTGACGTTTTCTTTGTAAAGTTTGTGGAGTAACTAAACGTTGAATTTTTGGAGCCTTGGTGTATTTCTTTTCACCTTTGACAACTTCTCTTCTGATAACATATTGTCTAACATCGTCTTCTTTACTCAAACCAAAGAACTTTCTGATATTGTTTGCTCTTTTTGGTCCCAATCTCTTTGGAACTTGTACATCAGTCAAACCTTCGATTTCAGCATCACCTTGTTTGATGACAATCAAAGACAAAACGGATAAATCTGGTCCAACAATTGCACCTCTGACAGATTTTCTCTTACGTTCACCAGTTCTTCTTTGTCTGTAACATGAGTGGCCTGGTCCCAATAATAGTTTAACACGGTTTGGTAACAAGACACCTTGTTTCATTGGGAAACCTTGTTTATCGTTACCACCGGAAATCTTGAAAAGGTATCCTTTGAACTCATCACCGACTGAATCACCTTCAACTTCTTGTCCGATTCTCTTTTCGTAGAAAACACGGAGACGGTGCTCGTCATCAATGTCGATGGACTTGTTGGAACCGTTGGCTGGGTAAGAAATGTTTAACTAGTAATAAGGTTAGTTTATATGATTCTATGGTACAGAGCGTCTGGACACAAATTGATGAAGTGGTTATGATATATCAGGATTCTTCTTGATCCTCGCACAAGAGAGGTAAACTTCGCCGTCCATCTTTGTCGTTCCAGTTCCTGTGAATAGACAGATACTCAAGTCTCTCCATTAAAACAGTACAAACACATTTGAAAAGTGTCTCAAGATTGCGGAAAATTCAAAAGAAGCACAAAACATATCCACAACATTCAATCATCAGTTCGCAGCGCTATATATCTCCGTAACATACTTTCATCTTGCAGTCCTTTACTCTGATTAATGCAACAGAAGTTTGTGAGTTTTGGCTACTTGGAAATATTTGAACACTTTTTCAAAAATCTCAGAGTCTTCGAAAAAACGAAAAAAGGACTTAAACAAGTAAATTACTATATATGGAAGTTTTTCAAACGTTTTGATTAATTGTTTGATTGGAACACACCTAATTGACAAAGAGTGGATAATAACTGTAATGTTGCCCTTATCAATAAACATTTTTGGTAACGGCAGGTAACAGTCACACTTATTACTGAATTGAGGGCTTTGATTTTTTTTCTACATGTGCACGTGAACAAAACCTAGGTGTTTCAAGTTGCAGTTCGTCTTTTATCGATAATACACTCTCAGACATGTTAAATCGAGCATCTGTGAAGTAGACCGATTAGGCGGGAAGAAAGAATAAACGCGGTGAACATGATGATATATTTATAAAAGAAGTCATCAAATAAAGAAAGAAAAGAACGGATATAATTTTGGAATAATAAAACAACCTCTCTTCAAATATGAGAGAGAAAATGGCATATGAGAAACGCAAACGAGATAACCAATGATATTTAATAACTTTCATCTTGAAATGAAAAAAAAAGCAGTAATATATAACATGCTGATTCCATACGGAGAGTCAATAATGTACAGTTTATTTTTTTTTTCCTTCGGATCTCAGCTTTCAGGATCATGATCGTGTTCTTCGAACTTAATACGCCGGCCATGGATGTCATTTGAGCTTAGCCGACCTCGCACGCTTGTGCCGCTGGAAGATCTGTGCCCGTGTCCTGCAGAGGGTGTATTTTGAATTGGTGAAGGAATGTTATCATTAATCAAACCACTAGGGTTCTTGACTTTACTACCATTCTTGTTATTGTTGACGGATCCACCAAGATTTGGTAGCATGCTTGATATATTCTGAGGACCTGCAGAGTTAGGATATGGTGTGCTTCCTGACCCGAACGGAATATTCCACTCGTTAGAATAGAAGTTGCTAGGGGATGGGAATAAATCTGGTACATATCTTGATGGAAGACCACCAGTTAGAGGTGTTTGCTCGCCCGGGTTAAGTCCTGCTATTTGAGGTTTGAATCCAGAATTCAACACGTTAGGGCCTCCAGAATTCGTGGATTGCATATTGACATTGGTAAATTGAGGATGGAACTGATTTGTTGATTGTGTATTCGTTGGATGAGGTGGCCGCAAAGTGAACAAAGCCGAGGGCAGCGTAGCAGAAACTGGCGTGGATTTGGTGGAGGAGATGCCTAAACCTGCCGGTTTGTTCTCATCGCCTGCGTTATCATCAGGAATAGACGCATTGCCATCCTTGCCATCCTTGTTCTTTGCTGTTTCGACAGCACTAACAGTTCCAGCACTGTCACCCGGGTGACTAGTGTTTTGAGCATGTACAGCCTTAGAGTCTTTTGGTATCTCAACCCTCAAAACTGGTCTTGATGAGATGCTACTATTCAAAGTTCTAGCTCTTGAACTCATGAACGGAGAGCTGAAAGTCTTTGCATTCTGTACAACAGGCGTGGACACCTCGGAACCGGATCTTTCAGGAGATTGAAAATGTGGAGGTAGGTTCTGTTGTGGGAGCGTTTGCGGAGGCAAATTTTGTGGTGAATACTGGTATTGAGGCCCCAATTGATGTCCCGTTCCGCTCTGATAGTGAATACCTGGGAAAGATCCTTGGGAGGGATGTTGTAAACTTCCTGGCCCGCTAGACGGTATCTGTGGGATTTGATTAGCAAGATACCCTTGCTGGTGCTGTTGATGATGCTGTTGATGATGCCGTTGTACTTGAGGGGACATCATCGATTGATGCACTTGGCTCTGCTGAGGTAAAGGGAAAGTAGCTAAATTGGGAGGTGGGAGTATATTCTGTATATGGTCATTCACATTATGAGTAGACTCCTTTTTCATGTAGTTAGTGTTTTTCTTCCTTCTCTTAGACGAGAGTGTAGCTCTTGGTTCTTTATCTTTCCCACTGTCATCATCATCAACCTCCTCGTCATCATCATCGCTTGAGTTCTCACCATCAGCAGATAAGCTGATGGAATTCGCACTGTAGTTTCTATTATGTGTGCTTCCAATACTGTTGTGATTTTGCACTCTAGAGATCAACTGATAGTCACCGTAGTCTTTAGGTGTTTTGGTGTCATGGAAAAAGTTTTTATTATCGTACTGTTTGAGCAATTCATCGATGTCAACAGAACTGTATTCGTAAAACTTGGAATTGTTGTTGCCTAAAATAATTACAGCCAGATCAACCTGACAAAGAACTGCGAGCTCATGTGCCTTTTTGAACAGACCGGCCTTTCTTTTAACAAAGGTGCTAAATAAAAAAAAAAAGTTAGAATCACAACAAAACGCAAAAATGTATGCAATGAGTGCAATAGAGCTATAATACTTACACTTTCCTATTACGTTCATCCGTAATAGGTTGAATAGAAATTTTTCTTCTTCCCATTCTTCTATCCTTGAACTTTCAAGAATCTGCACTATGTGTTCTATCCTTGTGTAGTCTCTTCGTTGAAGCTGGAGGTTTCAAAGTATTGTGCTATGGCACTTGTATTTTTTTTAAGCAAAAAAAAAAAAAAACCTTTGCAACGAAGTACCTCACTCTCCAAAATGTTCTCTGTTAAACGAGAAGACGATGGGATCTCTTTTTTTGCTTCTCTAAGCTCGACTGTGTAAAACAGGAAAAACAACCTTACGAAATTCAATTGAGACACACACTCAATTGCGAACCGTTTGTTCGTGCGATTGAAAGGGTAGTAGGCTGGAGGAGGACAACAGAAGCTGCGTAGTATGTCCACAGTAATCGAAGATCTCTCAAACGATTGGCACAGGATTGAAATGACACAAAGTGTTGAGTCGTAACTAAGCCTATTACCAGATTTTGTAATATCAGCAGATTGACACTCTCAAACAATAATCAAAAGCGTTCGTGAAAAGGATACTCAGCGTCAGAAGAGCAGAACCAAATGGACCTCAAATCGACTGGAGATGTGAATATACACGAGTAACGGAATTGCCAGCGAGCTAATTTCTTGCAGTGAGGGTTCTAGCTTCTCTCGTTCTCACTACTTATGATGCTGATTTTTATTCTCCGTCACTCAGTTTTGCAGTTTGTGTCTAAACAACGCTGCTAAAAATAGAACGAGCACACAAGATTACCGTAAACAGAGCCATTTGTGCAAATATGATTTCAGAATATCCATTTACAGTAATACTCAACTTTTGCAGCATGCGCAATTACCGTAAACAGTAAAACCAGTTTTTATCGGCACGTATTGTGCAGCCAGAGCGTTCCGAACAATTTTTTTCTCTCTGTAATATCGAACGGATCATGAAGAGTGGGAGAGCGGCGAGGTTAGTTCGAGGCCTGGTGCTACTGTTGTGAGACGATGCTTGGAGTGAGCAGAAGAGTACATTTCAAAGCTGTGGAACGGGCAGCAGCAGTGAGAAGCCCTCGAGTTTGGGGTGTTTCTGCTGAAGGAATGCTCAATCAACATCAGAGCTACTACTCAACTGAGAAAGAAGCTGAGAAGACAGCTGAGAAGAAGAAGAAGAAGAATGACAATACGGACCAAATGTTTGACCCACGTTTCATAGGACTGTCAAATGACCAGTACATTCCATTATCATTCAAAAATTTCCCCAACTTTTTCACTAGCCCAAAGTTATCTTGGTTTTGTTTGGCAAGAAAGATATACTCTTTTGGAATAAACACCATCCAAATTGCCCTATTGCGTTACCAAACTGGTATCAAACCTCAATTTCTTTTATGGAAGAACAATGCCATTCAAAGATACGTGGATGTTAATAAGGCATTCGCAAACAAGGACATCAAACCTGTTGCGAAATCGGTTTCAATATGGGTAGAAGGTGCACTAAAGTCTAGGGTAAAATCCATCCCAGAGAGCGTTTCCCTCAGTTGGAAATTGGTCAAGTTCAACGAAACACCCAAGCTGGTCACGTTCAGACCAATTATGTTACCTGGCAGACCTGTGGAATACGCTCAAATTGTCTACAAGTTCAGCACTAAACAAGAATTGGTGAAAGTCAACTTACAAACCGAAAAAGCTTCAAAGATAGAGAGAGACGTTGTCGATTATGTGGGGTTTGCAATAGATCTTGATACGAATGAGGTGTTATTGGCAGGGTCTCTTTTCGAAAATAGCCCTACAGATAAAATACCTAAACCTGGTGAGGGAGATAACTCTAAAATATTTGAACAAATGAAGCATAATGGTGATATATACAGACCATACCCAGGTCAGATAGAGACCTCAAAAAGAGATACGTAGCCTATGCAATAACGATGATTGTCGGCAACAACAAGAAAATAGTATTTGGCATATCTGTACATAGAAACTGTAAGACATTTTATGCTTCTCTACAAAATTACTTTATTGAGTAGATCTAAAATCCTTGTGAAAAAGTATTACATTATTACCATTATTGAATACACCACTTATCGAAATATCATTTTGACTCTTGCATGCTTTTCATAACGTCCACGTAACCTCTTCCGCCTCTTTTTTTCCTTCTCGCAGACGTTCCTGCACCGCTCAAGCTAATCAACGAATCGAGATCAGAGCCTGATGCACCGATAGTAGGCCTCTTTGGAGGACCAGCTCCTGATACATTAGCAACATTTGATCTAGATGTGACAGGCACAGTAGGCTCTCCTACAGGGGAAGGTGTAGGATGGTGGGGACTGTCATCGACAGATGTTGAACGAGGTTTCCCAATGGTTGACGGCCTCTTTTTGATGATAGGAGGTGGTGGTGGGGGAGCCACTGCCGCCGCGAGCTCCTCGGGCGTCGCATTCTTGTTTACCCATCTTTTTAACTTATCATCATATACAAAACTATTCTCATTCCCAAGCTTAACTTTGTAGACCTTTGGCTGGTTCTTATCTTTCTTCAACCAGGTGAACCAACCAGATCCACCATTATTGGTCCCACTTTTATCGACTTGATTTTCTTTCTTGAGATTTGAATTTTTGTTATCCTTTACGGTTTCTTCATCTTCATCATCTTCGTCCTCCACAACATCATCGAAAAATTCCTCATCTTCTGGAATAACACTCACATCGTGTGTCTTAGGAGGCTCATAAGCCGTGAAGTTTGCGGATGGAGGTTCATATTTTGTAGTAGGAAATACCTCATCATTTTTCGAGGAGTTTGAACTGTTGTTTGAAGGAGTGTATGGGGTAAACCTAGAAGGCTGGGAGGTTCTTGACTGGATTGGGGAAAACATCTCATCATTTGACTCATGGATATCTTTGCCCGAAGTTGGTTCATAGGGGTTGAATCTAGATTGGCTAGAACTTTTCGGCGAATGTTGAATCTGAGCAGAAGTCGGAGCATAATGGCTCGAAATTTTGGATGCTTCAACTCCATTAGTAGGCGAAAGTACTGATGTTTGAGAGATTCTAGCAGCTCTGCTATCATCTTCAGTTAGAGGAGGAACGTGTCCTCTATCGTGCTCATCTTTAACTGTTTTTCCAGCTTCTTGCTCATGCAGCTTCTGTTCTACATTTTCAACAGCTGAAGACGCCTGATAACCGAACGAATAAAAATCAATATCCTTATCAACAACTGAGTCCTCAGATTTATGACCAACACTCAATGGTTTGTAAGATTTGTTCTGCTTAGGAACAAATCTACTACTGGATGATGGTTTAGAAGTAATTTTTGGGGTATTGGCAGTTCCATAAGGATTGTTAGGTATTGGTAGAGCATTTTGCAAGGTTCCAGGAGGGGCATACTTGTTAGTAGTAGCCTTAGGTGGTGTTTGTCGCTGTGATTTTTCTTGGGGCATGGTCGTTTGGGATTCATCAATTTTCTCATTTCCATGGGGATTGCCAAACTGTTTATCCTTATCCAGGTGCTTCACATTATGCTCTTTCGCATTTTCCTCGTTTTCCAGCAATTCTTGATGCTCATGATTATTTGGTACGACATAAGGAATTGCAACTGGAGAGCCAAAATCTGATACAACTGAGCTCTTTCTGCTTTCTGCTTGGTAACCTGAAATTCTGTCTTCCTCTTCATCATTAATCAAGACGTCATTGGCATTTTCAAGAGAATCGCTCTCCTCTCTGATTTGTTGATATTTGAAGGAATCATCACCGACATTATTTCCCTGGTCTGAGGGATAGCTTGGACTTATATGATCAGCAGTCAGTCGCGTAGATTCGCCAACTGGGAGCTCTTCAGAGGTCTTCTTCTGTTCTAGAGGTATTTTAGTATCAAATTTGACATTTCCTAGTTCATCTGCTTGTGAACTGTTTGGAATCTTTGCAACAGGTTTGGGAACATTAATTTTCAACTGTGCGTCAGCATCAATGGAAATAGGAGTAGGAACAGCTCCACTTGTATTTGCGGGCCTATTAAGGTCTTCATCAATTTTCGAGGAGGTGTGGATCGTCTTATCAGTGGTAAACGTATTCTTCTGAGGCAATGCATTTGTACTTAACAGCTCCAGAGGGACCTGTGATGCATTGAAGGATTGAGATTTCTGTTTGTTTAAAATTGCTGGCGCAGATGTTGCACCGATATGTGGAGGGACATTATGGTGCATTTGGAATGCATTTGTTTTGGGAGGTGGTTGTAACTTTGTAGAAGTCTGTGTCGGTGCATAGCCATCCTGAGGATCTACATAAGGGGCAGCTGCAGAGGCCACTTGAGGTGCCAAAGTAGGAGGTGCCATCTTCGTTGGGATGGATGAAATAGGTACTCTATCTTCGCTCGCATGACTTTGATGCGAGTGCACCGAGGATCTCCTAGAGCTGTTAATTCCATTTCCTGAATGGAGCGGTGGTGCATAACGAGATGGTTTTGGCGATTGAGATGAGTTTACAGTTATTGGGGGTGCAAACTCTTGAGTAGGGTTGAATGACAAAGCGTTCAAATTTGCTGTACTGGAATTGTTTGAATGTAGTGTATTCAATCCATATCCCTCAGTAGATTTCAAAGATGATGATGTGTTGGTTCTTCCCAAAGGTGGAGCATATGGTGTGGAAAATTGTCCAATAGATGATAAAATTTGATTCTCATTAGCTTTCAGTCCGGGGATGGAAGTGTATGTACTTGAGCGATTTGGAACAGGATTTGGAATTGTAGGCAAAGATGTTCTCTTTTGAAATGGTTGCGTTTGTGAAGTAGGAGGATTCTGGAGTGAGAGATATGATGCACTGCGAGAAACACTTGGACTGAATTTACTAAAGACTCCACCTGTTTCTTGAGTTTCTGAGTTCAGCGTCTCATCACCAGAAATAAATTTACTCAAACTTTTATCTAAATGACCCCATACTTTATCTAGTTTTGGTCGTGCAAACCAACCACCTTCAGTCACACCAATTGTGGACAACCTCTCGCTCAACAGTTTTATTGAATAACCAACCATCTGATCAGAATTATACTTTGAGGATTTAAGAGCCGCAATGGCACTATCCAAATATTTTTGAGATTCTAGAAGCAAATTATAATCAGCCAAGTAATAGGCATGCTCCAATAAAACCAAACTCATATCAGCATTCAACCCCTTCTCTTTCAAACAAAAGCCGTAAATTTCAAGCAACAAAGATAGACGAACAGATTTACCTTGCGAAAATTTCGAAAGAGGTAAGTTGGCAAGAACAAAAAGAATATAACCGGCTGTTGTTTCGCCATTTTCGATCAAAAATTCTCCAAAAGCTGTTGAAAATGGTGTTAAGGTTGGTGGATTGTTAAGTATCACGGCATTCGTGAATGCCTTCCAGTTGGATAAAACCCAAGCTCTCTTTTGCTCGTCAGCCACGATCTCTTTCATAACTGAATCAACATCACCAGTTAAAATACGAGAAATAATGATCAAGAAGTCACCAGAAGCACCCTTGAATTCATGTTTCATATAGTTCTCCACAGCACTGAACCATACCTCTCGGCTCATGAGACTGGAAATATATAAAGACAGGGCAAAATTCTGATGCTGTAATGCTAAGGTTAAGGCATCTCCTTTTTGCCCAGCGGATATTAGGGATACAATTTGTCTTTTATTCATTGCTTTGGTCTCAGAATTTAAACCAGTAAATGAGGAGGAAGACTGCTCGTTGAAATTAGGAAACTCGCCAAAGTTAAACGGTTCTATGGACCCAGAAAGTTTGTGCTTGATTATCCGGGCCAGTAATAATTCAAGCTCTTCAGCCTTTGAGGAGAATGTACTGGACAACATCTGAATTTGATTATCCAATAATTTATCGACCAGTGAGATATTTTTCTTAGAAGGAACAGGGAACTCTTTGAGTAAGACGTCATTCAAAACCTTCTCTGTATGAACAATTTTGACACCGTTTGGTTCTGTATAAATGACAGGTGGTATATAGTATGCGACCTTTTTCCCATCCCCCCAACTAAACAATGGAAATTGTCTCTTGAGTAATTGTTCAGGATTGGAGACTTTTTCATTCAACGAATGTTGCGAATGTGGTGGTAAAGAAGAATGAGGCAGTACGGCTGGCTGTAATGGCTGTACTGGCATTTTTCGAAAAACTGGTTGAGTTGGGATCCGGGGGCCCACATGTACTGTTTGTTGAGACACAGGCTGTTGTTGATACTGTGATTCTGAGGTCCCGGAAGGTACAGGGAGTTTCAAGTGTTGATTATGAAGGCTTTGTTGGTGAGCTTGAAGTTTAGAAATACTGTATGGATCATATTGTGCAGCAGTCGAGCTTGGTTGTCTCTTGTGGTTGATTGGTGCATATTTTGATGCCGATGCTGCTGATGCAATTGGTGATTTTATGCTTGGAATTGGTGGAGGATTTGCAGTATTTATAGGCTCCAAAAAATGCGGAGGAGTTGACCCACCCATATTGCCCGATAAATAAGGGTGTGGTGTTTGAGATGTTGGTAGTTGTGAATTTAGTCCACTTGTAGCACCAGTAGAAGGAGGAACGTATCCAACCGGTACCCCTGCAGGATGAATTTGAGGTTGTGCCTGTAGTGTTGGAGTATACTTACTGGGTTTCGATTGAGATGTGATGTGATTAGTAGAGCTTATGGTACTAGTTACTGGTTGATATTGGTTGACTGCTGGTACTGGGCTCAATTGATTTACCACTGGCACAGATTCTGGCATAGCCTTTGGATAATCTAAGTGACTGTACTTATTACTTACTTTTGGAACCTTAGGTGGAGCAGTTAACTGGCCAGAGTGTACGTAGTTATTGCTGTTTGGAACCGAATCAACAGTAATATTCCCCGGTTGTGGTATATTGCTGAGTGGTTTTGGCCCAGGGACTTGGTATCCTTGAGAACCAATATTGGAACTTCCAGTAGATCCTATAGAAAAGTTCGAACCTCTTCTAGTAGATCTTGAGAGAGGGAAAGGTGGTATTGGCAATTCTTCAAAAAATGATGATTGTTTTTTAGTCACTTGATGCTCCTGTTGTTGTAAGGGTCTTGAGCTAGATGGTGCATTTGAGAACTTTGTAGGTCCCGAAGTGGTAGGTAGGAAAGGAGCTGCTGCTGCAAAACCACTAGTCGGAATGCTGATATTAGATTGAGAAGTTCTGAGAGTATTCACAGGAGGTGTTGCAACAGTTTGGTGACTCAATTGTGGGCTGAAAGGCTGAGCAATCGCACGAGCTGGTCTCGCAACAGGTTTGATATTGACCATCTCCATTGGAAAATCATAGGCGTCAGATTTCTTTTTATTCTCATTTAGCTTACCTATATCCACTAATGAACCCGCCTGTCTTGATAGTGTATTAGGTTGGTGTCCAAAGGAATTATTGAGAGAGTTATCAACAAGACGATTAGGCTGCTGGACACTATAAAAACCTGTTTTGGGGATTTCAGCGGCAGCATAATATGTATTTGTAGGCTTTTGAAATTCCTCAGGGTGCTTTTGAACCAAAGGCTTAAGAGTAGATTGTAAGCGAGCTTCTGGCACTGATGGTGGTACTGCATTCGTAGGGTCGGGTAAAAGATCATCATCTTCTAGAAGATCATCATCAATTTCAATTTCTAGGAAGGAGAACTTGTTTGGTTTCTTGTCTGGACTCGAAGGGTCTTTACCTACCGGTTTCTCATCACCTGGGTTGCTACTATTTTGAATCAAAGCAGCGAAATCATCGTCGTGGTTACCATCACTTTTGAACAAGTCATCGTTTCCATGCGGACCCTCATCTGTAAGATTGGGTTTCTTCAAATCGACCAAAGCACTTTGAATCGAATTATGTATCACCGTCTCACTTTCGAGAGCTTCGCAGGAAAAGTTCTCTTTGATTTCGCTGGAAAAACCGTTTTTATGACTGACAGCATCTGAAGCACCAGGAGAGGCTGGAGGCTGAGCCATGTTTTGTTCAGGAGCAGCTGGTTCAGAATGCACGATACTATTATTGCTGGGCACCTCTTGCTGCTTCTCAGCAATGGCCGTATTTGTTGCAAGCTTGTTAACTTCGCCATACGTGAAGTTCCTCTCTTCTGTTTCCGTAAGATGATCTGAATTGACAGATCCCAGATTGATCTCAGAATTGACATCTTGCACTACTATATCCCCATTCTTACTCTCAGGAGTTGCTTCACTTTCCAAAGACACAGACACAGCTTCTTTTCCTTCGTTACTCGATTCCCATGGGAGCTGCTCACTTTGATGAGAAATGAAAATGTCATCATTACCACTTTCCTGTGTTGGGTTAATAGAGTTTAGTTCTTGATTCAAAGTTTCAGCAACTTCATGATGCGATACTTCTTTACCTCTTTCAATGATTTCATTGATTCCCTCAGATTTCCCAATATGGAATTTAGGAGCTTCTAAATTATGAGGTTTCTGGTTTGAGAATGAAGTATCTGTAATAGGATCTTGTCTGACGTTCAACTGTTCAACCTGCATTGCGATCTCTGTCGCTGCATCAACTGATGGATGGCCAAAAGGTTCGGTTATATTAGCAGCAGCAGCAGTAGTAGTAGTAGTAGTAGTCTGTGATTCCTTCAGAAGTACCTCCGACTCATCAGAGGCGGTGTCGATGGGTTCCCCGATAGGATCCATCACAGGAGATGTCTTGACCGAGCCCGCGACGGTACTATTCTCTTGGTATTGGTTATTCTCATCCGGTATAGTGTCAGAGTTAGCAGCTGCAGAACCCTTCTTCTTCTTCTTCTTCTTCTTTTTCTTTTTCTTCATACCACTAGCAGCTGTGCTAGTCTCTAAAGCAGTGAGATCAGCCGAGCTTACAACCTGTTGTTGTTGTTGTTGTTGTTGATCTAGTGCGTCACTGGGATCCTTGATTTGAACAGAGGGATCGAACGCAGCAGCTTCTTGGTCTGCCATCTTCTACTGTAGAAGCGATGCTAACAGAGACCCTAATTGAATGGCGAAAGATGGTCCCTATCGACTGTTCAGCGCTTTGGTATCCCAACTTTGTGACGTATTCTCTTTCGAACCGCTTTTTCGAAATCGTCGACTGCCATTTAGAGACGGGCGTAACAGCTAACAACTTCCGGGAAATCGATTTAGTCCTCGGAATAGCAAAAGATGGTATAAAAAAATTACTATGATTTCTTTTGAAGGCTGAAAAAAAGATTATTTGACACTTTGGTGCTCATATCTTTGCTCTGTCTTTTAGATAGTTGACCAAATTCAGAAATGGCTGTCGGTGTTGTTAAGAGCAAACCTAAACTAGCACCGGAGAAAGAGCGTTTCTTGCAATGTTGCTCAGATGTAACGCTCGAGCTTATCGACTCGCTTAAATCATCTAAAGAGATCAACTTGAATGGATTAATTACCAAAAACTCCAAAAAGTACAAGCTGAAGTCACAGCCAAGACTAACGGATGTGATAAACTCTATTCCAGATCAGTACAAGAAATATCTGCTTCCTAAGTTGAAGGCTAAACCAGTGAGAACAGCATCTGGGGTTGGAGTTGTTGCAGTTATGAGTAAACCTCATCGGTGCCCTCATATTTCATTCACGGGGAATATCTGTGTTTACTGCCCTGGGGGTCCTGATTCAGATTTTGAGTACTCGACACAGTCGTACACAGGTTATGAACCGACATCTATGAGAGCTATCAGAGCTCGGTATGATCCATACGAGCAGGCAAGAGGAAGAATTGAGCAGTTGAAACAGCTAGGCCACTCCGTGGATAAGGTTGAGTATATTGTCATGGGTGGTACATTCATGTCCTTGGACAAAGAGTACAGGGAGGATTTCATTTGCCAACTGCATAACGCATTGTCTGGGTATAATGGTACAAATCTTGACCAGGCCATAAAATATTCGCAGCAGTCTTTAACCAAGTGTGTTGGGATAACCATTGAGACGAGACCGGATTATTGTACAAAGACGCACCTTGATGATATGTTGAAGTATGGGTGCACTAGATTGGAGATTGGTGTTCAATCCGTGTATGAAGATGTTGCAAGAGACACTAATAGAGGGCATACTGTTGATTCGGTTTGTGAAACGTTTGCAGTTGCCAAGGACACTGGCTACAAGATTGTTAGTCATATGATGCCTGATTTACCAAATGTTGGAATGGAGAGAGATTTAGCGCAATTCAAAGAGTATTTTGAAAACCCAGATTTCAGAACTGATGGCCTGAAGATATATCCAACCTTGGTTATAAGAGGTACAGGTCTCTACGAATTATGGAAAACGGGTAGATATAAGTCATACAATGCAAATGCGCTGATAGATCTTGTGGCAAGAATTTTGGCTTTGGTTCCTCCCTGGACGAGAATTTATAGAGTTCAAAGGGATATTCCGATGCCTCTAGTTTCTAGTGGTGTTGAAAACGGTAACCTAAGAGAGCTAGCATTGGCAAGAATGAAGGATTTCGGTACAAAGTGCAGAGATATCAGAACAAGAGAAGTTGGTATTCAAGAAGTTCATCACAAAGTTCAACCAGATCAGATTGAGCTAATAAGAAGAGACTATTATGCAAATGGTGGATGGGAGACATTTCTCAGCTATGAAGACCCGAAGCAAGATATTTTAATCGGATTATTGAGACTGCGTAAAGCCTCTAAAAAATACACATATAGAAAAGAATTCACATCACAAAGGACTTCAATAGTTCGAGAACTTCACGTCTACGGCTCTGTTGTTCCCTTGCATTCCAGAGATCCAAGAAAGTTTCAACATCAAGGATTTGGTACTTTGCTGATGGAGGAGGCTGAAAGAATCGCAAGGGAGGAACATGGATCTGAGAAGATCAGTGTTATTAGTGGGGTAGGGGTTCGAAACTATTATAAAAGATTAGGTTATGAGTTAGATGGTCCATACATGTCAAAGAAAATATGAGTTCTTTAACCGCTAATATCATGTTATATATAATGTACAGTAGAATTGAACTGCCTGTAGCCCATACGAACCTATCAGACATAGTTATTATTAAGCATCTAGCCAACTCACATCTTGATGAACTCATTCCAAGCTGCAGCACAATGATTCAGAAATCTTTTTCTGTCATTAGCGAGTGAATCATCCTTTCTTTCCAGGGTGAACCTGAAAACGTTATTCAGTATTCTTATTTCACTGGCAATTTTGTCCTTCTTCCTTATTCTCAAGCCAGGTTGGGCATCGGGTTCAATGGCCTTGCTTTCAACATCCTCCTCCTCATCTTCTTGCTTGCCATCTTCAGCGTCCATATCCTTAGTTTCATCTGTTCCTTTTAGGCAAAACTTCTTTGCAGTTCTGAATCCGGCAGCACTCTCTTTCGGTATATCAAAGAATTCTTTTTGGGAAGACAATGGTTGTGCTTCGATAGGAGCAAACTCTGTTTTGTTGTTGAAGATATCTGTAACGTGGGACTTTCTCTGGAGAGATTGGCGATAGTCCTGGAATTTCTGGAGACTCTGTTGTTGTATAGCAACTTGCTGTTGGTATCTAGCTAGTTGATGCTGAGAGAGAGGTATTCCGCCTTGTAGGTAGGCCGATGGGTTTCTCAATGCTGTTGCAGTTTTAGGAATAGCTCTAGCAGCAAAGGATTGCTGAGGTGCATATGGGTATGCTGAGGTTGGCAACAGGCATCCAGGGTATGAGGGGAGATATGCAGAATCAAAAGGGGTTGCCGGCAACATTTTCTGGTGACGTGCTTTCTGTTGCTGATGGATGGAGCGTTTCCGCAGCTGGGAGCGAGCAGCGCTAGCAGGAGTCATATATGCGTACACTGGATTGAAATTTGCAATAGGAGCAGATCTTATCAGAGGTCGCGGTGCGCTATTCGCTCTGGAGAGATTTAGAGGTGCAGGCGCCTTGTCTCTTTTGAGTCTCTTGCTGGACGTTGTTGAGCTTGGCATTGTCAATGCGTCCAACGTGCCAGTCAGTCCCGTACTAGATACTTCCTCTCCACTAGGCTGCTCCTCGGTTCCCTGACTTTGATCAGAATGGTCGTCTTGAGCGTCTTCTGAAGCCCCTGGATTGATTCTCGACCGGATAAGTTTCTTCTGTTGCTCGCTTATGGACTGCGATATCAAGATTGTGGATTTCATTCTCGCGCTCAGAGGAGGAAGACCTGGCGAAATACATTTTAGAGCAAACTCGTTCATATCTTTCGGTTTCGCGCTGAGATTCGAGCTCTTCAGATCCAGCTGCGCTGGTCTTGGTCTCTTTTTGCCAGGCTTACGCGTCGTCCTCGGCAAGCTTTCGTCCACATTCTCCTCTCGTGGGAGCGGTTGCTGCCCAGCATCGGGCGAACAACCTGTGCTATTCTTTGCTATTGTCATGACTGCGAGTGCCCTTGTAGTGTGCTACTTCTCTCTCTCTCTCTCTCTCTGTTAACAAAAGAGCAAGAAGAGCAACGTAAAAGCAACGCGTGGGTGCGAGCGTTTATAACAAACCCTTTAATTCAGCTGCAAAAGAGCGAGCCGTCTTTTTGTTTCATATAATTTATGGTTTCATATTTTTGAGGCTATTGGAAATCTGAAACAAAATTCGAAAAACTCGGTTGATTCGCGGTACGCGACTGTGCAGAAGGGGACGAAGAGGTCAAAGATTGACCCGGCACTGAGGAGCATGAGGGCCCACATAATACATACAAGTGCCTAGCCCATTGTACACACTTCTGAGCAGCCAGCACTGCGGCGCCTGTTAGAGTGAGGAATGCGTGGATTAAATATACACACTCCCGCGCCCTCACCTTGTCTCGCTCTCCCGGTGCTGAGGCGTACGTGGCCCAGTGGCACCTCTCACCTCCACCGGAGAACAAAATAGTCGCGATATAGGACCGGTGCAAATGTCGAGGCAGATAAGTATGGGTTATATATATATATATATATATATTGCCAGCAGCGATGACAGAACATAGCTGTAACACACGCATCGTAGCCACCGCCGCAAAGCATTAGCTCCCATCCCATACCCATCCCATACCCTGCCCTACCCAGCCCTACACTGGGAACTACTCTCGGAAGTGCCGGTGTCTGGATGTACATAGGGGACCCACCTAGAACCGTGGCCCTTAACGCTTTTCTGTTCTTAAGTTCAAAAAATTTTTTTCGTTCGACAAGGAATCGAGCAACATCAGAACCCAGATTTAGAACGATCAAACAATGTCTCAAGGTACTCTATACTCTGGCCCTTTCGTAAGAACTGTGCTTCCAGATGCATTGGTGAAATACTTCAAATTGGACGTGAAGATTTCCGAGAAAGATGCCGAATTTGAAAAGAACTTCCCATTAGGCGGCTACCCAGCATTCATTGGCCAGAAGGGATTCAAAGTCCATGAAACCATTGCCGTTTTATACTACAGTAAGTAAACATTGTGTTTTCATCTTTTGATCTTTCTTTCTTTCTTTTTTTTCCATTTAATTGGTTTGCCTGGTTTCAGTATGAGGATGGAATGAGAATGGCTTGGGGGTTCAAGTGGTGCCTTTACTATGGGATTACAATGATGAGAAAGTTTTTTTTACAATTATTATAACAGTTATCCCTGTCTTAATAAACCATGTCGAGAATTTACAATCTGATACAACCCAGAAATAAAAAAGCCCACGTTTGCCACCACACCTCCTGCTTTGCGTGTTGAAGAAAGGATCCAATCTCATCTCATACTGGTACACCAGGCACCTGTTTTTTTTTTTTTTTTTTTTGGCTTTGAAGTAGACATCTAACAACGGAATAGTCTTTGCTCTTGCAGACCAGACTGAGTCACCTTTATGGGGAAAAACCGCTGCCGAGAAAGCACACGTTTTACAATGGTTTGCCTTAGTCAACTCTGACTTGATTGCGCCAGTTGCGCTCGCTTTCAAGAGTTTGCTCGGTAAAGTCCCATACAACAAGAAAAGCGTCACCGATGCTCTCGCCACTACCGATAAAATATTGGCCTTATTTGAAACTAGACTAGCAGAGTACACTTACTTGGTTGGTGAAAGAGTCACCCTTGCTGATCTTTTCGCTGTTTCCATTGCCTCTAAAGGTTTTGAGTTCTTATGGGGTAAGGAGTGGAGAGCACAACACCCAAACGTTGTAAGATGGTTCAAAACAGTCAGTGTTCACCCAATCATTGCTGAGTACTACAAAGACCAGAAATTCACCGACGCTCCAATCGAGTTCACTCCTCCAAAGAAGGAGAAGAAAGAACAAGCTAAAGCTGCCCCAAAGGCTGCTCCAAAAGCCGCCGAAGTTGCCCCTGCGTCAACAGAAACACAAGCACCAGCACCAAAACATCCACTTGCGTTGTTAGGTAAGTCCACAAAATTCGTATTGGACGATTGGAAGAGAAAATACTCCAACGAAGAAACCAGAGAAGTTGCCTTGCCTTGGTTCTGGGAAAACTACGACCCAACCGAATGGTCATTATGGAAAGTCTCTTACAAATACAACGACGAGTTGACCTTGACCTTCATGTCTAATAACTTGTTGGGCGGATTTTTCAACCGTTTGTCCGGTTCTACCAAATACTTGTTTGGCTCAGGTGTCGTCTACGGTGAAAACAACAACAATGGTATCGTTGCTGTGTTCTTGGTCAGAGGACAAGACTATGCTCCAGCCTTCGATGTCGCTCCAGACTGGGAGTCGTATGAGTTTGAAAAATTGGACCCAACTAAACCTGAGGACAAGGAGTTTGTTGAAGATCTCTTCGCTTGGGATAAGCCATTGATCATCAACGGTGAAAAGAAAGAAATTGCTGATGGTAAGGTTTTCAAATAATCTAGTTCAATTTTCTTCTGTTCTGCCTCTCCAATTGATGATATAATTTTTAATTCGACCAGTAGTGTGCTCGATCATCAATCTTGTAATTTGTCTCCACTAAGTAGTAAGTAGCAACACACATAAGCCAAGCACACACGTACACAGTTGAGTTGAGAGTATCTTCTTGGTGGGGGGGCCACAAGTCCGGGTAAATGTTGGATCATTTGAGAAAAAAGTTTCGAGTAAACAACAGCATATCTTTTGTTGATAACTCTCAGGCACCTCAAGGCTCGTCTTTGATCTCTCTATCGAGCATAAGAGCTGAGCCGAAAGCACAAGAGCTGCTAGAGCATACTGGTACCACAGACATTCATATTAGCCCCCACTGGTTTCGCGTACTTTGAGGCACTCATTTTCTTTTCCATACACGCGATCAACTAAAATTCATCCATTGAGACTACTTCAGGATGGTGAGCGTTTTCAACAAGAGTCCTTTTTTACGTCATATACGAAAGAAACCGCTGAGTGCATTGGGACCTTTGGCTCTGATACTCTTTGTGTATTATCTATTCTTTTCATCATCAAAACCACAGTCTAAATATAGCTATAAAACCAAGAGTACTGGATTTTTCGGTAGGCAGAAAAATACCATTCCAAGAAACTTACCAGGTAATCACATTTCTCATTATGACTTGAACAAACTGGCATCGACACCTATGGCTGTTTACAAAAAAGAGAAAGTTTTGATATTGACACCAATTTCAAGATTCTATAATGAGTACTGGGATAATTTATTGAAGCTCACCTATCCAAGAGAGCTATTGGAATTGGGATTCATTGTTCCTAGAAACAAGGATGGCGATTTGGCATTGAAAAAGCTAGAAAAAGCTGTCAAACAAATTCAAACAGGTAAAAAAGAGAATCGGTTTTCCAAAATTGTAATTCTGAGACAGGATACCGATTCTTTGAGTGAGCAAACGGAAAAATATAGACACGATTTGAAAGTTCAGAAAGAAAGAAGATCAGCTATGGCCCTTGCTAGAAATTCGTTATTGTTTTCTGCTCTAGGTCCTTACACTAGCTGGGTTTTATGGTTGGATTCTGATATCATCGAAACGCCACCAACTTTAATCCAGGACCTAGTGAGTCATGACAAGCCTGTGATCTCTGCAAACTGCTACCAGAGATACTACGAAGAAGAGAAGGAGGGAGAGAAGAAAAAGGATTCTATCAGACCATATGATTTCAACAATTGGGTTGAAAGTGAGGAAGGGTTGAAAATTGCCGAGCGTATGTCAGATGATGAGATCATAGTGGAAGGATACCACGAAATTGCTACGTATAGACCACTCATGGCGCATTACTACGACCCTAACGGTGATGTGAATACGGAGATGGAGTTGGATGGAGTTGGAGGTGCTGCAGTGCTCGTGAAAGCCGACGTCCATAGAGATGGGGCCATGTTCCCTCCATTCCCATTCTATCATTTGATCGAAACGGAAGGTTTTGCTAAGATGGCTAAGCGTTTGGGTTACCAGGTATTTGGACTGCCAAACTACTTGGTGTTCCATTACAACGAATAAAGAGAAGCTTAGGTTAGTAAACAGAAACACAAGAAGCCAGTTATATATTAATCGTAGTGACAAATTAACAATTTTGCAAATGATGAAACACTTGAAACTAGGACCTTTTTTTTCGATAGCATAAAAGCATGGATTTTGTAGCGGGTCGTACTGCATGTGACAGATCATCGGTGCATACATCGCAGGTGAAACATAGTGATCCGGAGATTATAAATCGAGACAAGAAAATCCAAATAGATATGGTCAATGTGATACCTCTCCCACTTACTTGTGAGGATTATCACTTTTGTAAACACTACCTTGTATCCAAAGAACGACCAAAATCTTTCAAGCTATGACAAGGCTCTGCTCCATTTTTCTACCCGTTGCGAACGGTAGTAAGATGGTAAGCCCCGTAAAACATATAATAAACAATGTAGGCGAAACGGATGTTTGTACCGGTAACGAGAAAGTCATTCTAAGATTTGAATTCTACCCACTACACAAGTACTCCTAGTCATACTCGTCCCCTTCAGTAACCGCAATATTTTTCAGTTCTTCTTGCCGGTTGTTCTCTTGAAGTGCGCTGAAATTATAGTGCTGCAAATTTCCACCTTTAAGCATTCGGATCGACAGAATTTCATTTCTGCTTCGATAGAG
The DNA here is from genome assembly GCA_030579675.1 of Liangdongia quercuum. Lineage (NCBI taxonomy): Eukaryota > Fungi > Ascomycota > Saccharomycetes > Phaffomycetales > Wickerhamomycetaceae > Liangdongia > Liangdongia quercuum. The sequence continues at coordinate 183,128 of JAKTRK010000007.1, read as the reverse complement.
AATTTTACCTGAATAAGTCAGAACTGCCTCTTTCAAGACTGAAGAGCAAGGAGAAACACTCAAAGACAACAGCAAGCACGCAAAGGATACTGGATAAGAGCTCTAGCCATATTCCTGGGGAACAACACCACTCAGTTAGACACATCTGCATAGCGACACTCGCTTTTTCACATTCTTTCACACCCAACTCTGGCTCACACTCGTTTCTCGCGGCTCAGCTTGAATAACAGCACACACACAATAAACAGCGTGATAAGAGTCTACAACTCAACAGCAAATCCACCGTCACTAAAACAAATAGTGGCATAGTACAGCCCTCATAGTCACACCCTGCCTTCTTGTATCATTTGTGCCACGAAAATTTTGCGCCCTTGTTTCCTTACTCTTCACAAATCACTCTTGTTCTCTCCCTTCCTGCATTCCTCTCACCAACCCCTACACTTGAGTATATGAAAAAATTGTTCATTTGTCCACTTCCTTTTGTCAAATAGCATGCCACAAGAGCTCCCGGTTCAGTTCAGAGGTCTAAGGAAGCCGCACGTTGCTTACACAAGAAGCGTAAGTAGTTCAGATGGCTCTGCTTCTCCTGACAACCTTTCTTCTTCAAACTTGAGCTCTAATACCTCCAAACGGATAACATCATTACCATTTCATTTGCAGCCCCCAATAGACAATACACTAAACTCATTCATGAATCTAGAACTCATCAAAATAAAACTGGGACAGATAACTCTGGAGTATGAAGAGCTAAGCCATAATCACAACAAATTTAGTCATAAAAGTCCCTCCATCTCGAAAACAAATCTGCTAAGATTGAGTTTGATGAAATTCTTGAGGTTGAAAAACGATGAGTTTCTGGACTTCAACCTATTTAAAGACATTTCCAATAGCCAAAAGGAGAAGGAGCTAACTAAAAACTTCATAAATACTTGCAAATATGGCACAAACGTACTGTCGTTATGGTGGTGCACTCTATTGGATGATTTGCAGAATAATTGGCTGAAGTTCTCGAATATCGATAGAAGCGCATATTTGGAGTGCATAAGTAGAATTATGTCAAGAAATGAGTGGAAGTTTGTTAAAAATATGAACACAGTATACTCTTCAAACTTAATTGAAACTTTGGATTGTTGTTTCACAAGACTTTTCATGATGAAGACATTAACGCTGCCCATGAATGCCTTCATTGGGAAATTATTTGCATATTGTTTTATAAATCTGGAGAAATTTGGTAGCATCCTTCTTTTTCTTCTGTTTGTCAAAAACCATACCATCAAAACATTTATCAAGAATTTTAAATTGACTGAAAAAACTATAGAGCCATTAAACACAGACTTGTTACATCCATGTTTGGAGAAGCTGCAAAGATATACAGGGGACTTTTATCAAAATGATGGTTCAAATACGGAAGAAAAGCAAAGCTTTGATGCCAAGAACTGTATGATACCTCCAAAAGACTCTTATGTCACTGACTTGTATATAAATATGAAAGATACAAACTGGACTAAGAGATGGGCAACCTTCGATAGTGACATATTTTGCTCATTTCTCAAACACTATTTCTGCATATGCTCAGAAATCAGTCAAGTGAATTCTCATAATTTACTTGATAATCATAATTCAGTTATAATCGCCCCTTCACGTTCACAAATCCCCAATCAAACAACGAGATCGCTATTGGATGAAATGATAAATTTTCCAGGATTCATTATTATCTATTGTCATGTCGTCGAAATATTTGGCTCGAATATTATGTTTATCAAAAAGTTTAAGGCGAATGAAACCAAAGAACAACAGGCGCATAACGTTGCCAATGAACGTGTTCCAACAAATAACAGCGCCCCAATCCATAAAAACTACTTAAATTCCATACAAAAATTGCCTATAATGAAAATTCTAAAATTATTACGGTGTTTGATATTCGAAAGACCAGATTCCATAAATGAAAACCTGACGCTTGTCAAGTTGATCGAAAGCGTTTTAATTAGCAAGGCTAAATCAATCCAGATCTATAATCCTGAGGGGTGTGAGATCATTTATGATATTTTTTTGAGACTTTTATTGCATTTACAGAACGATGAATACTCATACATAAGGAGTCTGAACTGGGAATTTTGGATCAGCGGTTTGATAAAAATGTTATCAACAAGTAATATGATATGCCAATCTAAAGCATTATCTATTCTGTTTAATTTATGGAACTTAATTCCAAAGGATTACTTCATTTCTTCGAAAACCAGCTTCAATTCTTTCGATCTTGATTTAGATATTCCAGAAGAGCAACTTGATAAATCTTGGATTCCAAACTCTACCAGCTCTTTGATTTTCAATTTATCACAGTATTTACTGTGTAAAGGTACTTGGGAATCTTTTTTCATTCATTGGCACCCGCTGGTTCGTCATTTCTATTACAGACTGTTAATTTTCAAAATTATTGGAAATTCTAATATGGATAATTACTCTAATTATCTAAACTTCAAAGAAGAGCTGAAACGAAACCTTTCTCAAAGCTTTGAAATATTTCATAAAAATGTAAATGACTTGGATTCTTTGACCCCAATTATGAAGATTGATTTACTACCTGCAAATCCTCTGCTGAACAAAAAGCTGATAATAACACCAATGGATTCATTAGATGGATCAAATCAAATCAATCTCTTGGATAAATTCAATGGATCTGAGGTTCTTGAATTACAATCAATTCTACCTCTTGCTACGAGCTCAGCAAGTTCAGAGTCTTCATCTTCAACTCTAGTTCTGGGCTCAACCAAGAAGATATACTCCTATGATATTTTTGACGATGCAATTTATTCAAGTTCAATTGGATCGGTTTCTACAACTCCAAGATCTACATTGTCAAAGAACTCAGCATCGCCATCAATAACACGTTCTGCATCTGCATCTGCTTTGGGCCGTTCATCAATATTGTCAAGTGCTTTGAATTTTTTTAAAAAAGTAAATCATTCCCAACCCACGATTAAAATCTCAAGTTACAATCAGCTACTAAGATCCCCTCCCGATTTATGTCATCCATCAGGTCCCTCTATTTCACCTTCATCTACAGGAACTCTTTCACCATCAAACATGGACGTCAGCACTTTAGGAAGTATAACCGAACTTCAATTACCAATATCAAGCAGCACTCAAATATCTCCAGATACCTCAAGATCTCCAAGCTTCAAGCTAATGCATAATTTCTCATCACCATCGCCATCTTCCTCAGTTTCAGAGATATCAGATGAAGATCATAATTCCACCTATTTAGCCATCAGAAGAGCGAGGGACAAATGCTCTTCAAAATCGATAGGTTCTACTAACAGCCGTGTTAGCTCTGTCTCGTCGATGACCTCCTTGAATACTAATGGTGATACAGCAAGCAATGCTACTAGTACCGGAGTGACGATGGCTTCACTGCCTGCACCACCAGAACTGTTGAAAAAAATACCGGACGTTAAAAGATTCAGATATAAATATCAACTGGCATTTTCGAATGACTCCATTCAATTACAAAATAGGATTATAAGCAATAGTCAAAGATCAAATGGTGCCAAAATGTTTTTCTCAACTGAACTAGGATCGCCAAAGATCCCTATCGAAAGCCCTTCCTTACCTTTTGAGAATGAGCCAAACCACTTAGGGATAGGGAACTCGTATTATGATTTAGGGGTTAGTGTTGGAGAACAAGCTTATTTGCATACGAGTTCTGAAGAGCTCGACGAAGATGAAGATGAAGACGAGTTCCTGATGATCCCTAGAAGTTCACTGTCATCGAGACAAGAAACAAATTCTCAAAATTTGGAGTTCAAAGGACTCAAAAATTACTTGATCCTGGGAAGGAGTTTAAACGAGTGGAGTTTAATAGTTGAGGAGTACGAAAAATTCATCAAGTTCACCGAAGAGTTGAATGACTGTAATAGAGCAAATCCAGAGAGTAATGATTTCGCTTTTGATACGTTCGCAATGGATCCCTTATTAACCGCTAGTATCCCGTTAGCTTATAAATCAAATAGCATTAACGCCTACATATAGAATGGCCCCTAACTTAATCATCAAAATATTTATTATTGGAACGTTTAACTAATTAATGTAGAGACCCTTTGATATGCTGGTATCGCCCTGATCAATGTTTTGTGTCGATTCTTGAACAGATATTTTGAAATCAATGTTATTGAGTTCATCCTTCCCCTCATAATTCCCATTCTTATCTTTCGATAGTTTCAAAACGTTCTCATTGTCTTTCTCTCTTTGAGGATATATTTTAGTCTTGGGGTTCAGTTCCCTTGAAAGGATCAGTATCAAAACTGTAGAAGCTAGAACAGCTGAGGATATTAGCCATAATGTCAAAGTTCCGACGACATAACTCAAAGTTCTATATTTGTACAAATAGTACAATATGCCTTTGAGAGCCGCAGTGAGCTTCAACTGTGAGTGATAGCCATCTATCAGTATTGTTTTATCGAACTCTATCACGACAGAATAGTTATCATACTTTTCTATGTCTTCGACAGTAAACTGCAAGTTGTCGAACAAATTCAGATTTATTGACGAATAATCCATGACTCGAAACTCCTGCACAATTGGAGGTAGTCCCCACGTCATAAAGCATGGAAGTAGATCACTAACCCTGGTCTCGATCGCATCATTTTTCATTAAGAATGATCCCATGCTGCTGGTGAGAGCTTTCTCCATATCTTGACTTTCGACACAATGAGTTACACCCCATGAGACGCTCCATAAACATTGTCTATTCATTAGTTCCTCAATGAGGTCATTTGGTAAGATTGAGGCTCTATAGGACACGGATACTATGTTGAAATCGTTAATGTATGGGATGAATTGGAGCTCGAACTCATATTGGATATCAGGGATCAGCTGTGTTGCAGCACTCCGCTGGCGATACACCTCATCGATCCTCACTGGATTCTGTGGACTTGACAGTATAATGAACGGCGAGCCGTGGTGATAATTCACTTGATTTTTAAGTGAGATCTGTTGTGTTTTTATAGGAATCAAGTAGTTGTAGAAGTAGTTGAAAGAGAGAAATGATAAGGGAAAAAGAAAGGTGGTGGAGACTGCAAGTAATGCGAGAAATATCAAAACAACGCGTATTGTTATTAGTGGGATACGGATATTGAGATAGTCAGACATCCTTTCTTATTATGGGTTTATTGTTGAATTGGAAGTTCTCGAGAAACTAGAGTTTTATTAGTCAAGTTTTAGCAGAAAAAACATCAGAAATTATTGTTATCAGCATAGCAACTGCTAGCTGACATTATCAAGTATAGTCGAAAATAGAGTGTTTTACAATATAGCCTAGCAAGGACAATAATTATCAAACCGGAAACATAAGATTTTTGATATTAAAAGAATGAGAGTCAAATACTGCGGGGCATCATTGAAATAACAATGATGAACACTCAAGTAGCATATTAGAATGCAGAGAGAAAGAAGAAGAAAGGGGGATTATCTATGTAGCAACAAATCCGTACTAAAGAGTCATTACTTTATTGTAATGAGTCTATAATTATCTAGTAAAGCATTCCACACCAGTCCATGAATTAACACCTGATTTCAAGTTTTCCAAACATGAAATTATTAAATAGAATCAAAAGCAGCACTTCAATATATATGAATATATAGTACTATGCAGATTTTTTTCGTTTAATGAGTAGAATGACCACGATGGTATTTCAGTCCGTTCAGATTTTTATAACGCTTTCCACAAACTTCACATCTATAAGGTTTATCTTGTTCCATTCCATTTCCATCGTTTGGATCAATGACAGAGTACGTCCCATCTGGGTTGAGATGTAATTTTTGGTTCTGATGGCCATGTAATCTATGATACTTCAGTCCATTTTGATTTTTATAAGTTTTGTTGCAACCAATAACCGGACAAGTGAAAGGCTTTTCGTTTCCTTGTGCAACGTAGAGATTACGAGATGGATCATCGATATAACCCTCGTCCATCTCCTCATCAATATCCATGGCATTGTCGTCGTTGTTGACTGACATGGGGAAAGGCACAGCGTGCTGAGATTGGCTGTGGTCATGCGCCTGAGATTGGTTATTCTGGCGTATGTTTCCCGCATGGTGGCTGTTTTGATTTCTTTGGTTACCAAATTGTGAAGAGTTAAACTGGGGATTATACCTTGTATCATTCATATGATTGTTTTGATGGTTGCTGTTATTATTGCTGTGGCTGAACTGTTGACGCAGCTGTTGCTGAATATTTGTTTGCTGCTGCTGCTGTGACTGTTGGAAAGCTGACTGGTTGAATCCAAAAACAGATCTGTTATTACTATTATTGATATTACTATTATTATTGTTATTATTCGTCACAGCATTGTTGCTGTTTGAGTTTATGAAAACATCAGTAGTGGATACTGTATCAAAGTTCTGTAATGGCTTCGGGTGGTGTGTAGGCGGCGTTGGAGAGATATGAGATTCCTCATAGTGTTTCAGCAAGTCATGAAGAGTAGGAAGCAGCTGGCCACAGCAACTGTAATCTTTACAGTAGTTTGCCTCAAGGTCCGGCAAATATGCAGATTGGATGGGAGGGGACATCTGATTGGCAATACTGTTGCTACTGTTGTTGTTATTGATGTTGTTGTTCCCATAGTTGCTGATATTGCTATGCATGAGTACCTCGTCTTTCAACCAGCTCCCGATCGTTACAGATCCCCAACTTATCCCACCAACTCCCTGGGAGTGCGCTATAGAATCTCTCCTTAACCGTTGATTGTTGTTGTTGAAGTTGATATTTATAGATCCTGGATTGTTGAGCTGCTGTAGAATCTGTTGCTGTTGCTGAATTGAGGCGGACTGTTGAGTTTGGTTGATGCCGTTGAACACTGGACCAGATCTCTGGTACGCAATATCAATGGGCTGGGCAAGGTTCTTTTCCTGGCCTGCATTCGGTATGCTGATGGCAGCTGTGTGGTTCAAGAAGTCATTAGAGTTCATGGCTTTGGTAAATGGCTCTAATCAGAGTCGTCTTGCTGGTGTAGAGTACGAGCCCCTTATAGACGGTGTAAAACTGTATTATTAGTAAAGCGCTCAAAAATCGGAGCTTTTACGACTTGGACAAACGCTAGACGAGAGAGATTTCCGGTTGGCTCTCAAGGAAATCAGCTCCGTGGGCTCAACAGTGATGTCTCTGTATCTCTTACAGCACGGGGTGGTAGCAGCTCACAGTAGCACACTTGCAAGTAGAGAACGGTTTTCTGTTCTGTGCCGTTTTGTTGTCTTAGCTGTGAGTGCAATTTGATTTTCCAGCTTAGTCAGTATACGGAAGTGTTGGACTTTGTGAGAGCACTTGTGTATGCTGATTCCAGATGGAAGAGACCAATTTGCCGCGAACGAAGAAGAGTCTCAAGAGGGAAATGGTCTGTTTTAGCCTGCACGCCGGTGGGTGGTGGTGCTGGTGGTGCTGGTGGTGGTGCTGGCAAAAGAACCCTGCTGTTATCCAGATAGCGTTCACACGGAAAACAACTAATCAAGAAACTGGCTGGCGTGTGTGTGTGTGTCTGTTTCAGACCTCGAAGCTCTCTGTCGTAGAGCTATTACGTTATTACTTTACGTTGTTCTAGTATTTCAGCGATGCGATTGGGAACTCAACTTGGAAGCCTTCGCTGGGGATGCAGCCTGATGCACTGCAGCTCAAGAACAGAAACATCCGGCCGGGAACTCCGAGGGCACTTTCCTGCAATTGCACCAATAAAAGAGCTTGCCGAGAGAGCAAGAGTAGGGCTCAGTTTACCCGGCACAAGATCTGTAAACGATTCAAAACACCATAACACCATCATCATAACACCATCATCATAGATACACCAACCACTCAAACACCATCTAAACACCAAGGAGAAGAGCTAATAAGAGCTAAGAAGAGCCTTGTACTGTAAGGTAGCCCTACTTCCTCTACAAGACCCGTGCGATAGTGGCAGATGACAGCATTGCTCGAAGTTTGCTAAATTGCTACAATGAAGAGGGATCTAATCTCTCTGTCTTTGAATTATAGCGGTGGAACAGTTAGCGGGAAACTCGAAATACTTGCACCTTAGGTAGTACACTTTGTGGTCGATTAACACCTCACACATTCTAGCGATTACACAGAACTAGCCATGACACTCTACTACAATCTTGTCTTCGGACTCTTGGTCATTGAAATGGCCCTTTTCACATTGCTTTCTCTTCCCCTTCCTTCCAAGATCAGAAGACCATTGCTGAGCGGGCTATCTAGTCCTTTCCAAAAACCACAAGTTTCTGTTGCCATAAAATGTATTCTGGTGTTCATCCTGATCCTCTTTGTTGATGCCGTGAACAAACTGTCGTCCATCAATGAAGAGCTCCATGGATTCAATGCCAAAAACACAGGTGCTTCTTTCGTTGCTGATCGTTCAGAAATCCAAGCTAGAAGATTCTACGCACAAAGAAACCTCTACTTGACAGGATTCACTTTGTTTCTCACCTTAATTGTTACGAGAACTTATGGCTTAGTAGCTGAATTGCTGGTTCTAAAAGACCAGTATAGATCCAATCCTGACGGGATTAAGTCAAACGAGGAGATTGAATTGTTGAACTCTCAAATTAAGCAAAAGGACGAAGACTTGAAAATTTTGAAATCTCAATCAGCTGCAATTTCAAAAGACTACGACGAAGTTTCAGAACAGGTGAACAAGTCAGCAGCATCAAGTGGTTCTAAAATTCCCTCCACAAGTGCATCCAGAAAGTCGACTACGAAATAAAAGAGTGTTATTAATGATTTATATAGTATCCATAAAATGCAGATTATTCTTTCACCCAGAAACATGCTTTGCTTCATGAGCTGCTTTTATGCTTTGGCGTAAAATTGAATGCCTCTCCGGCCGGTCCTAGAAACATTTCTGAAATTTTAATCCAGTCTCTATAATCGTTACTACCTAATAAAGTCTCTAATTCATCCCTACCCTTCCAGGTTTTCGGTCTTTCATTCAACTTTATCGGGTATCTCTCCAATATGCCATAAGGAATGTATCTATGGAAAAATGATAAGAATTCACATAGGTATCTTCTTGAAGTGGCAATACCATATTCATCGGTTCCCCAATGCTCCATTGCAAAACCTGCATACTTCTCAATGATCGATAACCGTTCGGTTGAGGACTTATCGAGATATTGCTGTGAATCAATCTCTTCCAAAATCCACGGTTTTATCAGTGCACCACGAGCAATCATAACACTATCTATGTAAGGGTTTTCCACAGCTCTGTACCAATCTGTAAAATTGTAACAATCACCATTTCCTACAAAATTGATCCGCTGGAAATCTTTACGATCTTTGTCATCTTCAGTTTCAAGCTCTGCTTCCCTTAGTACTTGGCCAACTTCTGCAATGTAGTCCCAGTTGGCCTCCTTGGTGTATCTTTGTTGCCGCGATCTACCATGCAAAGTGACAGCAGCAGTTTGGGTCTCCTTGACAAGTCTTTTCACCAAGTTGTGCGCCATTGGATGTCCATCTCTCGTCCCTGTTCTTATCTTGACAGTGGTTGGAATTTCGCCAGAGCAATAGTTCATTGAATTTAAAACTCTAATCAGCCGTGCTGGTTGATCCAATAAAGCGGATCCCGATCCCTGTCTATAAACTAGATCAATTGGGCATCCGCTGTTCAGATTCAGCTCACTAACTTGTGGACAATAGGTAGAAAGAACTTCTGCAGCTTTCGAAGCTTGCCATGGTTTTGATGCTGCTATCTGCACACCGAACCCAGGAATTTCTGAAATGTGTGCTCTAGGTAACGCCCACTCTGAGCTTGTCCCTTGAACCAATGGGAGTGCTAATGCCATCTCACTGTATGTAACATCTGCACCGAGCGTTTTCATGAGCCTTCTATATGGCAAGTTGCCCACAGTCGTTAATGGTGATATGATTTTTTTATTGACAAGATCAAGATTTTTCTTCTCAGACGCATAGAACTTGGATTCAAAGTATTCATTGTACTTATCCTTAACAACAGACTGTGGATTGCTAGCAAGTTCTGCATCAGATTTCGTCTCATCCTTGATCTTCTTCTTTTCAGCATCTTTTCTTCTATTATCGTCCTGAATCTCATCCATAATATTCGTCACCTTATCGGCTAGCTTGAAATCAAATTGCCTCTTGACTAAAACTTTTTTCTGTTCTGGCGTGACTATGTTAACTTCATGATTTTGTGCCTTCATTCCCTCAAATTTGCTCAGATCTTTCAAAAGCTTCGTGTTTTCTTTGTCGAGGTGTGATTGTAAAAACCGACACTTGAATCCAGATGGACAGTAACCCAGTGCTTTGAATACGGGACATACACCTTGAATATCTGGCCCTTTCAAAGTAAGATAAGATCCAAGATCGTGAATATACCTGCATTTAGCTTCGCCGTATTCGCACGTTTTACCTAAGTCAGGATCCACTAATGCATAACAAAGCTTGTTAGCTTCTTGAGTTTGTTTGATCTCTCTATTTTTATTCTGTCCCCTTTTCTTCTTCTTGTTCTTTTCATTGTTACCACCAGTTCGATCTCCTGATGCTTCAGCACGATCATCATCGATTATGGCAGTAGAATTGTCATCTTTACTATCCACAATGTACTCCGATTTTACATATGCAATCCCCTTTTTCTCTGAAATTTCTTGATCAACTTTTGCTTTTTTGATGTCTGTTTCTTGAGCATCAAAAGATGCAGCTCTTTTGCTATTCTCTTCAGTCATCTCGAGACCAATTCCACACGCGCTTCTAAGCTTATTTTTTTAGCCTTCTGGAAGCCAGTAAATTTTCTTCACCGATGACGTGTTGCTCTTACCATTCGTTTAAAGCAGCGCATCTACTTTCCGGTTTCGGAAGCTCATCGCGATTTATATGCTATCGAAATTTTATAATCGTTTTGAATAAGCACTTCATGAATATACTCTCTTATCGAACAGGCGTGGAAGTCGACACAAATAGAGCTCTATGACTGATAGCAATATTAGGCATACCATATAAATATTCAGCGCGATTCTTCTGTTAACTTTACGAGGAGTACATAGGCTGTCTTCTATTAGGCAGAATCACTCTCCAGCTTCGATCTTTGATACCAAGTTTATCATGACACATCTTTCACCTCGAGATCCACAGGATAACCCACTCAGGATCCTGGAAAGATGCAAAAAAGAAGGTCGACCAGCATATATTTCCGGACCTATGGTGCGATACTCAAAACTGCCGTTCAGAGCTTTAGTTCGTGACTATAATGTTGATATTGTTTACTCTCCAATGATCTTGGCCAGAGAATTTGTGAGGAATGGCATAGCAAGGTTGAGTGATTTCACTACAAATAACTTTGATAGACCCCTGATAGTCCAAGTTGGCGTCAATAACATTACTGATTTGATGCGATTTGTGGAGATGATTCATCCGTATGTTGACGGGATTGGAATAAATTGCGGCTGTCCAATAAAGGAGCAAGTGAGAGAAGGGATAGGTGCTGCTTTGATGAGTGAACCGGATCTTGTTGCAGCAATGGTTAATGCTGTGAAAAACAAATATGGTGATGCTGTCACTGTTGAAACCAAAATAAGAATACATAATGATATTAATGACACTATTGACTTTGTTAAAAAAGTTGAGGCTGCTGGAGTTGATTTCATAACGGTTCATGGTCGTACTAAAACTACTAGGTCATCTCAGCCTGCGAATTTTGAAGCTATAAAAACAATCAAAGAAAGTGTCGCTGTTCCTGTTGTTGCAAACGGTGACTGTTTCTCATTGAAGGATGCTAATAAAATTGCTGAATATACTAAAGCTGATGGGATCATGGCAGTTCGTGGAATACTATCAAACCCTGCACTGTTTGCAGGTTTTGAGAAGGCGCCTTGGGGTTGTATTGAGAGGTTGTGGGACTATTCAATAAGTTTTGGGTTGCCCTATAGATTGATCCAACATCATTTTTCATGTATGCTTGAAGGGCAACTTTCTAAGAAACTATACAAAGAGATGATGAATTGTCGCAATTTAGCAATGTTGATTGATTTTTTTGATACATACTTCGTGTTGAAAAGAAATGAGGATGAAGGATTTGGAGAGGCTGTTGAAATTCCCTATAGGACCCAGAGAGAACTACACATATAGCATTGAATCAATAAATATCCGATTAATTGCAAATAAATTGGCGTAGTAAGGTTGCTAATCTACATTTCATCGCAAATTAAACGAAATCCCTTACATTAATGACAGTTTTATTTTATTTTTACAGATAAATGAAATAAACCAACCGTTTAAGCATCTTCTTCTTCAACAACGACAGTGTTCAAACCTTTGACGGTAGCAACTTCGACTGGTTGGACATAAGAGAACAATTTCTCAGTGGCATCTTCTTCTTCGTTACGCTTTCTTGAGATTCTGACACGCAATCTGAATGGAACACCTTTAATACCTCTCTTCCAGATTTCTTGATTCAATTTTGGGTCTAATCTGACATCTTTAGTTCCTAATTGCTTTTCAGCAAACTTCTTAATCTCTTTGACGGCTCTTGGAGCTCTCTTTTTGAACGAGACACCATGCAACTATAACAGAGTTAGTATTACTGAATCCATGAAAAGCTTTGGTCTAAATTGAGTAAAAGGTTTATAGATTTTATCTCTGCATAGTATGGAATAACATCAGCATGAAAGCGCTAAATTGCTGTAGACTCTTTTTATTATTCTGTTGTTTGAGCTTTTCAATACTTTAATGAAGATCAGAAGTTCAGTAGTATGTACTCTTTCTTCAGCTTTCCAACTATCACTATTTCTCATTTCAACAGAGACCACATAATCAAATTGAACGTACCCTTTTGTGTAAGTTGATGGTGTATTCACGGGTGACAACGTCCTTAAGGGCAGATCTGTTGCTAGACATTTTCTTTAGGTGTTATTAGTATCTGTTGTAGTGTTATTAAAAAAAGAGTCCAAATTGTTTTATTTCAAAATTATTGGAAAATTCGTTAGCTTTCTTTAACTATGGTGTGGTCTGAACCAAGAGTCTGAATTGGGAAAAGTGAGTCTAAGTGTGTTCTAGCCAATATCTTATGTGCTGCATATACCAACATCCATATTTGTAATTGTGACTTGGTGTTGAGTTATTATCATGTGATATCAGCATAGGGTATGTTTACGGGTTTGTCTCTCGTTTGATCATCAGTTTACTTCTATACCTTCACTATACTCGTTACTCAAATCCGTAGAGCTTATACACCTTTGAACTCCAGATGCTAAAGAGAGTTTTTGCCGCTTTGTTTAGCTCCTCCTTGTCGCAGGCAAGATTCAATGCATCTTTTTCATTGTCATTACGTAGCTGTATTTCGAAATATCCACATAGGCAGCAGAGGATTCTTCCAGTAATCAATTGCTCCCTTACCAGTCCAAATATGTCATCTAACTGGATTGGATCTGGAAGGGCAATCGCATCCTCTTTGGACCTGCTCTCTTTTCTTGGGCTTTGGTGGTCCAGTACAGGGTTGACGTTATTCAATATCGTCTCTAAATTCTTTACGACATCACTCATAACTTTAATCTTTGAATAGTAGTTCTGTGCTTCATCCCAGTCACCTTTCATTAAGGATATTATGCTTGCAAGAAAGGTCACTCTTGAATAAAATGTGATTTCACAATCTTCTAAATGGTTGTATTCATCGAACTTTGTTATTATTGAATCTGCATGTGTCAAAAATGTAGTGTACTCTCGTTTAGCAATCAAGCAAGCAGAAACTGCGTATGCCAACAGCTCAATGGTATTACGGGCCCTATATCTAGAACTCTCCTCTTTTTTTCTACCATATATTTTTCTTTGCTCCCAGAGCACTAAGAAATACTCACTCATCAACAGAATATTTGGTCCCAAGGATCGAAGTCTGATCAACAGTAATTTCAAGCTCAATGGAATGTCGTTTGGAAAGGTAAGCGTTGCTTGAGCTAGCTGCTTCCTATCAGATTTTTTGTTATAAATTTCCTCAACTGCAATGGTGTTTAATGCTTCGCTTAACCTTTTGGATTCTTGTTGAGCTATAGAAAGCTCATTTGCAAGCAGTAGAGTCGTAAGTCGTATTTCCCATAACTGATAAATGAACGATATGTCCTTCTCGGACTCAACATTCTCAAGTCTAAGGATGTGATCACGAGCAATGTTTGCAGACTGCATGTATAGCTTATATTAATCTTTAGAATTCAGCGTATCATCTTTATCAATTCTACTTAGATTTGATGCAATTGCTGACAGGTTGTTTGAATCCGAGTCTTCAACTGGGACAGGGGTCTGCAGGAAAAGATTCCTACCGAGCATAATCGGATAGTTTTCAAACATTTCGGTGTCATCAATTCGAGGTCTTCTCCACGACTCCAAAAACGTGTGCTAGTGTAAGGGACTTTAAGCCGTTTCGTTCTCTATTTTGGTACAATTCATATAAACTCTTAAAGTGGACTTTGCGTGGCCGTAATGTAGATTTGTTTTAATTTCAAGAAACGAAAAACGAGCGGGAACCATAGCAAAAGTCAAGCACAATCCTCAATACAGTTTTGAGTTGATATAGAACTAGCATGTCAGGGCTACCGAATCCGAACCCTCCGCATCCTTCACTGCCCTCAATTTTATCTCCAGATGCGAAGAAACCAAACACCACACCTACCTTTAACAATTTCAGTCGCCCAAGTTTCAATGGAAATGGCAATGGAGACCAAAACACTCTCAACCAAGGTATAAGACTACCACCGATTTCGTTCCTATCGACCTTGCCGAACCTAGGCAGCAACAATATGGGTCCTCCAACTTCGATGGGCGTGCCTAGACTTCTGAACGATAATGCTAGCACAGAGGATCAGCAGAATCCAACTGCTGAAACATCAGGAACCAATGTGGATTCCACTTTACCGCCTAAATCCAGCTTCCAAACAGCTACTGCCAACAGTAGCAGCAACTATAACGATACTACCCCGACTCCTACAACTGCTTCTGCTATAAAGACGCCGCCATCAATACCGTCGATATCTACTTTTACAAATTCACTTCACAAACAGAAATATCACGATCCGATTATAGATGGAACGACCGTTAAACTGAAAGAGGAAATTACAAAGCCAGATATCGATGAGGAAAATGATGACGAAATTATTAAGTACTACGAAACGAAATACGGGATTTCCGATATCACGAATGAAGAGAAGCATGACATTCTGCAGCATGAAAGAAGAGCACGTATCGAAAAGGCCAAGAATCCAAACTATAAGACTTACTTATGCTATTCGATTATCAAAAGACTAAACACAATCCCGCCATCTAATAAACAAACTGTTTCTCTTCCAAGCTCAAAAGGAGATGCTGATCCCTCGAAAAAGGTGGAGGTGAACTCGACACAATTCTCCAAAAGAAAGATAATTGTTGATAACGACGATGTTTTACAGTATGCGTCTAAGTTCCCAAGACGTCATTTAGGATCAATACTCTATACACCTTCGCCAACTAGGGCATCACATAGGGAGCTGTCGATAATTCAGAGTACAGAAGGGGGTAGTAAAGCTGACGAGGAGCTGGTGCCTTTGATTCCCGAGCTACGAGATTACATCAACTGCATAATCACTGTGCGGATACCTTCACAGCATATAACGAACATCCGTAACAACAGGAACTACATTAACCGTGCTCTATGGGGTGCTGATGTGTACACTGACGACTCAGACATTCTCTTAATTTTGAAGCACAATGGGTTTTTACCAAACGCTGAAAAGGACGAAATGGAAAATGACGAAACTGATGGAGTTATAGAGAAAAAAACGCCTGGAAATTTGGAGAATTCTGAAAATGTCAAGCAAACGGTGAACAATTTTCGTCATTTTATAAACATTATAGGTGGAGATGTGCATGTTGATCTGATCATTCTTCCACCTTTAGTGAAGTACCAAGGGATATACAGAAACGGAATCAACTCGAGAAGCTGGACTACTGGTCACGATGGCATGAGTCTTGCAGTTTACGGCGTTAGATACGGTGAGTTAGGCAGCGCAGTAGAAAGCGTGAACAGTGTGGAACTGAAAAAGAGAAAGCTGGATGAGGTCCTTGAGCTAGAGGCCATAGCTGGAAACGGTGCGTGGAAGGTGGATAGAGATGCCTGGACAGTGGCTAAGCATCAGATACGTAGTTTGAAAAAAGAGAAAGAGAAGAAAAAGAACGATTGAAATGTATAGTACTACAGTATACAACATAGTGACGTATTGTATTAGTATTGATATTGATATTGGCATTGAGGGTGTTCTTAGCAAGAATCGGCTCGAAAAGAATTAGTTTATGGGGTTTTCAGGGTTTTTATCTGTAGGAAAGCTTGAAAAAGAAGCTTTAAAAAAAACTCAGGTTTCTCAAGAATAACAATACCAAGCAAAGCTCTGAGGGGCAAGGGGACATACGAGAAAGAAAAGAAGTTCCCACCAGAAACAAGAACTTCTATCAAACTTGGAGGATAAACTCTGTGCTGAGCCGCCCGTCTTTTTCGAAACAGACAGCAAGGAGTGTGACCTTTGAGCACCTCTTCCCACCAGTAGAAGCTCTCTAACGTACGGCTGGGAAAAGCACATTATCAGCCTGTTTGCTAGTTGTAACCTGTACCAGCATCGTTAAAAAGCTGTACTGAACTGGTCTGGTCCATACCACAGGGCCGTTGCACTGGGTTACAGAGCTATTTGCACCAGCACGGTTGCCATGCCCAAAGAGACCTCAGCAATAGAAGCACCCGACATCGAAACCGCGAGTGCGGGCCAACAACAACAACAACAACAACAACAACAACAACAACTGCAACAGCTGCAACAACAACACCTAGAACACACTTCCAATACCGCTACCAGTGCTGCTAGCAGGAAGGGTGTTCTTAAATCAATCCGCAACCTCTTTGCAAAGGCCTCACTCAACCTCTCCATCGCGGCCTCTAAACTCAAGCAACTCGCGGAGGAGGCACTTTCGTCTGACGAGATAGTTGACGGGCTGTTTCTCGTTACTTCAAGCTCATCGTCGATCGACTCCTCGCTTCTTGAACCAGAAGTACAGGGACAGCACACTGCTACGGCTATGACTGCTGCTGCTGCTGCTGCTGGTACTACTACTGCTGGCGCTACTACTACTACTACTACTACTACTACTACTACTGGCGCTAATGCCGCTACCACTACTCAAGAGTCCGATAGCAAGTCTGAAGGTCGCTCTCTCCAGCAAAGCGCTAGTGGAACTATCAACACCCCAACCACAACCTTGACTGCATTCCAGGACTTTGATGCTGTTGCAGAGGCTGCACGCTTGCGAGCAGAGCTTCCACCAGACATGCCCTTCACGGGTGGAATGAGCATCTGGGAGAAGCGCCGCGAGGCCTGGCTCAGTTCTACTTCAGAAGAACGTCTCAGGGCAAGACAGCGGATCTCTGAGAACAGCCTCAGTGGAATTTCCAAGGAGAATTATCCTATCGTGTACAATAGTCTTGTCGAGAAGCAGAAAACGCTCAAAAAACCAATGAACCTCAAGGATGCGCTCAGAGTGATCAACTCGGGTTGGGTCGCTACGAAGAAATGGGAACGAGCTTCCCAAGGACTAGCTTAAACGGATAAGCGGCTTACACAGTTACACTAATGAGTAATAAAACATCGAATACAGGTGTTCTAGGCATATAGCATGTCAAGCATGTTTTCTTTTCCTCTATATTCATACTATTCCTCACACTCACCCTTACACGTTTATTGCACTTTTCTCACAGTTCTAATGAATAATGAATGGTTTAATCGTACTGTTTGTTCCTTTGAAGTATACTTGATGTAGTTTCTAGTACTCTTAACCGTTGATCCAGGACTTCAGCAAATACCTGCACCTTGTCCAAGTTCTTCGCACGTTCGTTCGTACCTCTTAGAAGTCGATGGTACTGTACACATAGTTCCTTGTTCTTATCCTTGGAGACAGTTATGTTTTTGAGCTGGTTTTTGATTATCGCCTCCGTTTTTGTGATCTGTCCCAGGGCAAGCGTTGTACTGTTGGGAGAATTTAGCAGTGCCTTCATATTGCTCTGTAACTGATCCATTATTACTGACCACTTTACTCCCAGGCTTTGTATGGGTGTTCTAGTTGCGATAACTTGAAATGCAGCTTTAGCTGACTTATTAGATTTGAAGATGATACTTCGATGTTGATGTTGATGCGAATTTAAAATTGACATTTTATTTTCAGAACTAGAACAACAACATCTAGCTGCAACCACGATGAGCGAACTAGACATCCTCCAGTCGATCAGTGATATCAGCGTTACATGCACGGTGCGTGCAACGCTTCTTGTCAATGGTCTGCTGCTGGTTGGCTCCAAAGAAGGCACGTTGCTAATATTTCGGGTTGCTAATAGTAAACCTATAGAGTTAATTAAATCTATACCAGACTTTACAGCACATCCAATTGACTCAATCAAATATCTAAAGAATGCATATTTCATCCTTTCCAATAAATCAGTATCAGTTTTTGATGATGCCACTCTCACTTTACAGGAAATACTGCCATTCAAACCAATATCATGTCTAAAGACTTATACCTGTCCAACTTTTGGGACAACTTTACTAGCAATATCCTCGAAATCTATGATATTAGTTCATCTGTGGAGCAATGACCAACTTGAAATGATTAGAAGATATAGTTTACCGGATAAAGTGATTACCTTCGAATTTATAAGTGATGATACGTTGATAGCTGCTACAAATCTGGATTTTTACTTCATACAAACCAAGAATGAACTTCATCAGATAATCCCCATACCGTTCAATTCACCATATTCATTGTTCAACAAGAAATTAGAAATACTTTCTCTCGGAAAAACCACATTGTTAACAAAAGGCTCATTTGCTAGAGTTATGGAAAACAGTAATCTCAATACTAGGAATCTAAATTTTGCAATAGATCAATCTACAATAATATCAAAATTTGCAAGACCTTTTTTGATCACTGTCTCACCAAACAACATAAAACTGATCAATCCGCAAAATGGCTTCGTTTTGCAAACTATAAAGTTAAGTAAGATCCTCAATATTGATTTCGAATGTTCAAACTTCATCATATCCACCAAAAATGCTTTACACCAATTTCAAATCAGCCTCCCAGAGAATCTCATATTATCATTAGAGCAACAGAACCTTCAAGAGGCCATATCTCTGGTCAATCAGTTCTCTAAAAGCCAATATCCTGAAAAGTACTTGAAACTTCGAGACCTGGAAGTTAAATATGGAATCAAATTATTCGAATCAGGCCATTATGTGCAAGCAATGTCGAAGTTTTCTGAGTTCATTGCTCCCGTATTACTAGTTATAGGACTCTATCCAGAGTATATTGCAGGCAAGTACAGCTTACAGCAAAATATTCGGGAAGGTCATGAAATCAATGCCAAATCTATACAATTGCTAACGCAATATCTCTCAGATATTAGGAGAAAGCTCAACAAATTGTTGAAATCTGACTCAAAAGAGTTAGATTATAATGGATCTAAGCTAACACTTTCAATGTTTACAGAAAGTCAAACCAATATCGAAGAGTTGAGATGTGCTCTAGATTCGACTCTTTTCCGTTGTTATAGTGAGGTTAATGTAGGGCTAATAGGATCGCTAGTGCGTGTTGAAAACTTTTGCGATCCAGATCTTGTTGTCAGTGTTCTAAAATCCAAAAGACTCTATAATGAACTAGTTGATTTTTATTATAAAAGACATATGCATGAAGAGGCACTACAATTATTATTGGGCATTGGTGAGAAATCGAAGACTCCTGATATCCTTGTGAAATATCTACAAAAATTGAGCAACGACAAATTGGATTTATTATTTAAATATTCCGATTGGCCAATTTCTTTTAACGAATCCTTTGGAATCGAAATCTTCATAAACTCGCAGTATTCTGATGAACTGAATAGATCGAAAGTCCTGAAATACCTTTCGAATAAATCTTTGAATTTAGAACGAATATATCTTGAGTTTATCGTTATTGAACTGGATGATAAATCTCAATATTTCAATACGAGATTAGCTGAAATCTATTTGGATCTCCTGAGTGAGGCGGATAACGACCCAGAGGCTATCTATTACAAGAAGCTGAACACCTTTTTACAAGTGGGAGCATTCGACCTGAAAATCATACTTTCAAGAATACCCCAAGATACAGATAATCTCCATTTAAAGCTCTTAAGATCGCTAGTGTTGAAAAGACTTGGGGAGCATGAAGAAGTTTTGAAAATTTATGTTTTTCAGCTTCAAGATCCCGATCTTGCTATCAATCATATTACCGAACTGTTGTCAAGTGACCTCAGCTTGGGAGGTAAATTCTTAGTGAGACTTATAGAATTATTTTGGGAGAACAATGATAAACAATCCATCCTTAGCTTATTATCTTCATCACAGATTGGAAAAATCCCGATAATCCAAATTTTTCAGAAGTTGCCCGCACAATTCAAGATTTACGAGATCGAGCAATTTCTTATAAAGAGTTTAAGATTACAGCAGAAATTTGAAAGATTCTCAAACTTATCACGCAATTTAAGGACTGTGGAAAGCGTTAAGATAGAAGAAACCTTGCTTGACATGCAAAACGTAAAGGTGAATGTCATTGCTAACAAGACAACATGTAACGTCTGTGACTCTTATTTAGCAAACAGCGTCTTAAACAGGTTCCCCGACGGCACCTTAGTGCACTTTGGCTGCTCAAAACTTTATCAGAATATGCTGGATGAAAAAAGACAACGAAGTAAACTGAAAACTATAAAATTGAAAGACTTGTATTCATAGGAGTACTATATGCGGATTTTCCTTATAGATGCCCATTTAATGACTAACGTTTATAACATATTATTCTTCAAACTGTAGATAAAAGATTTATTACCCCAGAACAGTATTTGACTAAATCATCAAATTTGTCCGTCTTTTCATGATGAGCCGTATACCATTCGGAGAGTGCCTCCTTCAAGTCTTCGTCTTCAGCTTTTTCGATAACATCGCCATGATTCTTCAGAAGCATGTTCATCCAAACATCCACTAATTCAACATCAATGTTAGACTTATAGCCTTGAGTTAACGCTTTAACAAAGGTGGACAACTCTTCTAATGGCGGCTCTGTTTTCAGGGACTTGATCTCAAGGTCCGTAACAGAAGGAGAAGCATTAGATAAATATGTCAAGAATTTTTTATAATCATTATTTTTGGAATCCTCACGTAAAAGTTGTGTGAACTCGCTTTCAAACCGAGAATCAGTACCTGGTTTGAGACCTCTCTCTCTTTCGTCACCATTTTCATTACTTACAATTGTAGTCTTACCAGGGACTTCAGATGGCGTTAGCCCCTCTCTAACAGCGGCTTCATCTCCAACCTTCTCGCCCACAAGTTGCAAAAAGAATGGGGCATTCTCTGGTTTCTTAGGTGGTTCTTTTGGCTTATTACGTTGTTTAATTGTATCCAAGTTCAGTAACGTAGTGAACTTGTTTCTTGGGCCTATAGATAATGTGATCAGATCTTTATCGATCTGACTAACAGATTCATAATGATTGTCATATTGATCTTCGTCAATGTTCTCATCCAATGCACCATCAAGTATAGAACTGCCATTTTCACCAGAGTCATTAGGTAATATGGCTTCCAGAAAATCTTCTTCCTCGATATGCCTTGTGGAAACAGGTTTGAATTGAGCACGATTCGTCCAAAGACTAATACCAATTTGTGATACATGAGTGGTTGCTAAATACTCACCTAGCGGTGAAAATTTCAGTCCTGTAACCACACTCGATAGTCTTACACCGTCAATACATCCACCTGTTGGTAAGTCCCAAGTACGCATTGTAGAGTCCAAAGATGCTGACACTATCCAACGACCGTCTGGACTGAAATCTAAAGCAGTAATTCTGTTACTATGGCCCCATAAAACACGAATCACTTTTTGAGTAATAGCGTCAATAACAACAATAGACAGGTCATCCAGTGCCAGTGCGGCCAGATCTGAGGACCTATGGTAAACTAATGAAGTTATTGGTGAATTCAGCTGAAGTTTTCCCAGATATTTTGATTTGCTGAAATCATAGAATCCAACAATCCCATCAAGGCCCACAGAAACCATTTTTCTGTTCATACCATCGATAGCAACACCTGTGACAGTCCTTTTGTGAAGTTTGTAGTTCTTACGTAAGATTCCACTTTGCAGGTTGTATACCCCAATTCCACCATTAGACGAGCCAACTAAACCGAAGTTTCCACATTGAGAAATAGCAACACTTTTCACTGTACCTTCATCTATGGTTTTCAGTACGTGTCTGCCAACACGTTTTGTCCTAGAGTTCCAGGTACGTGCAAACTTTTCATCCTTGTGTGCAGTAAGAACATTTTCCCATTCCCCTTCACGGATATTTTCAATTGCAATAGATATGATCTCTGAGAATTTTTCTTTCACAGTAGGTCCCGCAATTCTTGTTCCAGCTTTTTTGTGACCTCTTTGAGAAATTTCTTGGGACTGTGCATCTTTGCGTAATGAGAAACTCCAAAAAGTATGATCTTTCGATCCAGACAATATGAAATGCGATGCAGGATCAGCAAAAGAGATTGCAGTAGGAGATGCAGAGTGACCACCTCTCGATCTGAGGTGCCGTGGCGGTGAGACTATTGCAGTGTTTGTGGTTGATAATGATGGATCAAATACGTGCTCTTTGAGTTGATTATCAGCACCATTTGTGACCACAATAGGCTGTCCATTCAAAAACTTGGCATTTGCGATACCACCATAAGCATCTTTGTGAATATTCTTCATGACGTGGATACGTGATCTACGATTCAAATCATAGAATGCGAGATCACCATTACTTTGACCAACTGCAACATGAGGTAATCCGTCTGTTCTAAAGGAGATGGCCGTTATATGAGCATTACTAGCCTGAATCGTGAGCAGTGTCTTACCTTTTCTGATGTTGAAAAGAAAAAGTTCGCCTTTGGTAGTACCTATAGCTAGTATATCCAATACAGGCGCTGTTTCAATCGTGGTGATTCCAGCTGAGAAAGCATCTGACGTGTACAAAATCTTCCCAGTATGAATGTTAACTACCACAACATTTGATTCGGTAGCGATCACAACTTTGTTCAAATACGTCGGAGGGTGTGCAATATCGACAATATCCCCATCTAATGCAGAAATTGAAATTTTTGTATGAAACTCAGTCGCAACTTTGGCACCGTTAGCTTTTTTGAAAACGTATAAGGCGTCTTTTGTTGTGGCAATAACGTATCCGCCAAATACCAACAGTTTGTTAATTTGATGCTTGGCGTCAATCTCTAAAGTATGCTCAACTCTTCCTCTTCGGTAGATTCCAACTTTGTTACCATAAGCTGCATAGACATAATGAAAATGAGCAGCCAATGCAGTGATCTTGGAGGATGTTTGACTCTGAGAAACAAACAGCAAGTGCAGGGTATTTGCATCGTAGATCTGGAATGAGCGCCCAACACTGGTTACGATGTAGAACGTGGTACCCAAAGTACCAATAGCGAAGGGCACATCGTTAGAAACATTTCCAATCACTCGAAATGGTGAAAAGATTCTAGAAGGTCTCTGAACTTTGGAAGAGACCTTGGCCACTTTCCGTCTCTTCACTTCTGGATCTTGAGCTGATGGCATTCTTCTGATGGCTCCGACAGCGCTCGATCTCCTTCTTCTTCTTCTTCTTCTTCTTCTTCTTCTTCTTCTTTTGACTTCTTGGAGCTAGTCTTGAAGAGAGCATCTGAAAAATTGTTTGAGATCCGACTTCCCGGGTAACTAATGAGCTCCGTAATTTCCAGTTTTGGTAAGGCCCGAATTTTTCACTCCCCGGATTTCAGCCATGTGCATCAGCTATCAATCCAAGGGAAAGAAGTAAAGAGAAATGGAGAACAGACAGCTTTGCCGGAAACTCACAACTGGTGCTGCTCTTTTTTTAGCTGTATCTAGCTCTATTGCTTTACGGTAAAACTAGCATGACTGGAAAGCAAACGGTATCGACTCCGGTCTCACCACTTGCTCTTGCAATGGGCCCGCCAGCTGCTAGTGCTAGCAATCAAGAAGATGATAACAAAAAGGCCATGGCCTCCATTGCTCCCATCCTTGAAGGATTTACACCAAAGACGTCGTCTAGTGAGAACACCAGCCAGTTCGTTCTTCCACCGCCAGCTGTGGACAACTCCTTGTCAAGTTCTGGAAGCTCAAGAAGAGCATCTCATTCGAGACCTCAGTTACCCAAAATTGGAAAGATCGGTGTTTGCGCTATGGACGCTAAGGTATTAAGCAAGCCTTGCCGACAGATACTTAATAGACTGATTGAAAATGGAGAATTCGAAACAGTCATTTTTGGCGATAAGGTTATCTTAGATGAATCTATTGAAAACTGGCCAACCTGTGATTTTTTAATCAGTTTCTTCTCTGGTGGATTCCCATTGGACAAAGCCATTCAGTACGTAAAGCTACGTAAACCATATATCATCAATGATTTGGTGATGCAAAAAGCTCTTTGGGATCGAAGATTATGCCTGTGGCTGTTGAACGCAAATAACGTGCCTACCCCTTACAGGCTAGAAATATCAAGAGATGGAGGTCCAAGAGTTGATCTCGAACTCAAGCAAAAACTCGAAGAGCAAGGCGTAAAGGTTGAGAAAGTTCCGGAGCCATCTTGGAAAATGCTAGATGAGGACACCATTTGGGTTGATGGTAAAACTTTAGAGAAGCCATTTGTAGAGAAACCTGTCGACGGTGAAGATCACAACGTCTATATTTATTATGCTAAAAAAGATGGGGGCGGCGGTAGAAGATTGTTCAGGAAAGTTGGTAATAAGTCTTCGGAGTTTGATCCAAATCTTTCTACACCAAGAACGCAAGGATCATACATATACGAACGTTTTATGGATACTGACAATTTTGAGGACGTGAAAGCCTACACTGTTGGGCCTAACTTCTGTCACGCGGAGACAAGAAAATCCCCAGTTGTTGATGGTATTGTTAGAAGAAATACTTACGGTAAGGAAATTAGATACATCACAGAATTATCGGATGAAGAAAAAGCCATGGCCAAAGCTGTTTCTAAAGGATTTCAACAAACCATATGTGGGTTTGATCTGTTGAGAGTTCATGGACAAAGTTATGTCATCGACGTCAACGGATTCTCGTTTGTTAAAGATAACACTGAATATTATGATACATGCGCAAAGATTCTTCGTGATATGTTTTACGAAGCTAAAAAAATTAGAGACGTCAAAAAATTGGCCGCACCATCGAGTGCAGTTGAAGAAAAATCTCAGAAATGGGTGCTAAAAGGACTAGTATCAGTTATTCGTCATGCAGATCGTACACCGAAGCAAAAATTCAAATACTCTTTCAGGTCTGAAATCTTCGTTTCTCTGTTGAAAGGACATAAAGAGGAAGTCATCATAAGAGAGGTTTCTGATCTAGAAATTGTCTTGAAAGCTATCAAGATTGCTCAGGAACAAAAAATTGAAGATCCAGCAAAGCTCGATATCTTATCAAATACGCTTGAAAAAAAATTGGATTTTCCAGGTACAAAGATTCAACTAAAACCTGTTCTCACGACCGATAACGAGGTTGAAAAAGTGCAATTGATATTGAAATGGGGTGGTGAAGCTACACATTCTGCAAGATATCAAGCAAGCGATTTAGGTGAGCAATATCGACAAGATATCGGCTTATTGAATAAAGAATTACTCAGAAATGTGAAAGTTTATTCTTCCTCAGAGAGACGTGTTTTGGTATCTGCCAACTTATTCACCAACGCTTTACTTGACGGCCCTTATGAAGAGGGTTTCATCAAGACAAGAAAAGATCTATTAGATGATAGTAATGCAGCTAAAGATTTGATGGACAAAGTGAAAAAAAAGTTAAAACCTTTGTTGAGAGAAGGAAAAGAAGCCCCTTCTCAATTCACTTGGCCACAGAAATTACCTGAACCTTACGTTGTAATCAAGAGAGTTGTTGAATTAATGAACTATCATCAAAAAATCATGGAATATCATGTCAAAAATGAAGACACTTCGAAATTCCAAGTTGAATGGTGTTCTGGAGAAGATCCCGATCTTTTTGTGGAAAGATGGACAAAATTGTTCAAAGAATTCATCACTGTGGAAAAAGTTGATCCTTCCAAGATTTCTGAGCTTTACGATACCATGAAATTCGATGCGCTTCATAACAGAGAATTTCTCGAAAAAATATTTTTGCCCGTTCACAAGGTCGATAAGCCATCTAACTCTTTGTTAATTGATGAATATCCAGAACATTTAAAACTGTTTAAAGCTGTTCATAATAGTGCAACCGCACATGCATTTTTGTTTGACGACCAGATATTTAAATACTTACGAGAATTGTACAAACTGTCTCAAGTATTATTTGATTTCATATGCCCTCAAGAGTATGGTATCACACAAAGCGAAAAACTTGAGATTGGTCTCTTGACATCCGTTCCGTTGGCCAAAAAAATCATTTCTGATTTGAATCATATCATTGAAGAAGACAAACCGGGCTGCGTTACCTACTTTACTAAAGAGAGTCATATGTATACTTTATTGAATATTTTGTACGAAAGCAATATTCAATTCTATATCAACCGAAATGACTTGCCTGAGTTAGACTATCTATCACAGATCGTTTTTGAACTCTACGAGGATAGTTCAGGTAAGAACTATTCAATTAGATTCAAATTATCACCTGGCTGTCATACACAAGATCCATTAGATGTTGAACTCGATGAGAAGCATTATATATCATGTATTCCAAAGATAAGTTTGACAAAGCATCTAGATTTTGACCTTGTCACACAGAGATTAAAATCGAAATTTAAAAAGGTTTCGTTACCTAAGAAGTTCACAGCTGTTAATATTTCAAGTCCTCTTTCAGTTCCCAAATAGAAATGCATGACTGTTTTAATATCTATAAATAATAATGTCAGTCGATAATCTGGTATACTCTACCATGGTTTCATTTCTCTACATAGTTGCGACATCTCTAGTTATCAGACTTCTTGAAACATATTTTATAGAGGATTAAGCTTTCAGTTTCTGTAATTGATAACCAATTAAAGAAAAACTTCTAAGGCTTTGAATAAATAAACACACAAGATACAGAAAACAGGTAGAATGAAAAAAAAAATTAACACGAGATATGCGAATACATACTTCTGCTTATGCTTTATGCTATAGAGAAGCTAGAGAATCAAAAAGGACCGATATACTTTCACCATAGTGATCACGACGAATACATTCGGCAAAAATTGGAGAGACGTCAATGGTAACCAATTTTTCAATCTTCTTCTTCTCTGGGGATAATGGATAAGTATTCGTGGCCACAATTTTATCAATATATGGAGAAGCATTTAACTCTTCCAAACAATCATCAATGAATAGCCCATGTGTAGCTACAACGTAGACCTTCTTTGCTCCACAGTTGAGACGGCAGTGTTCAGCGGCCGAGATGAAAGACCCTGGTCTATCAATCAAATCGTCCAGAATAATTGCTGAGCGGTTTTGAACATTCCCAACTAGAGTGATCAATTTTTCTTGGGCAACAAATGTTGGTTCATCATCCTCATCGGAATCTACAGCATCATAAGTACCGCCTAATGCATAAGAAGTCTGGTCATTTGGGATGCTCTCATCATTAGAAACGACCGATTCAATTTCCGTAGAGTCTGGGATATAATCATCATCAACGACATGACCTTGTACAACACGAGCTGTCTGTAACCCGTTAGACAAGATAATGTTCTCCTCTTCTTCTTCTTCTTCACTGGTCTTATTAATAGCAGGTCTTCTTCTCGAAAGACTCTGTTTTCTTAGTTTCAAGGCTGCTTTACTTTTATTTTGTGAATATATGTCAGCATTACGACGACGATCAGTATGGATCATGGCAAAATTTATCTTCAAGGAATCTGCCAAAGCAGTGACTCGTTTGGTACCTCCCGGATTTTTGGATACCACAACTGCATCTTTGAAATCCTCAACATTTTCCCTAATCCATCGTGCTAAACTTGGAGCACCATAAAGATTGTCAACTGGTTTAGAGAAGAATCCTTGCATTTGAGAAGCATGAAGATCCATAGAAACAATATGGTCAGCGCCAGCCATAATTAACAAATTTGCAAGCATTCTAGCAGTGATTGCACCTCTGTGCTTCTTCATTTTGGACTGCTTGGAGTACGGGAACTGAGGAATAACAGCAGTAATTTTTCTAGCAGATCCACCTCTGCATGCTGAGACCAAAATTAGAAGCTCCATTATATGGTCGTTAACAGTTGGGGAACCACTTTGAATTACATAAACGTCTTCATCACGAACAGAGACGCCGATCTGAATAGAAGTCTCGCCATTAGAAAACTTCTTCAGAGTGCATGGAGCCGGTTCAACGCCTAACTTTTCACAGACCAACTGGCCCAACTCTGGATGAGAGTTTCCAACGAATACTTTGCACTTGCGCATGAGGGAGCTCTGAGAACTGTCTGCTGAATCTGTGGTAATCACAGACTTGTTTAATACTGTTGATGACGACACTATTGAAATTTCGGAGTAGACTGGTGAAAGTTTTTCTGTAACTTCTTACGAATATTAACAGACTCTCACTGGGGTTCAGGGCTTGCTTACAGAAAACCTTGCAAGTGCTTCTTGTTGAGTCTTTGAGCTTTTAGGAAAAAACAATTAGCCTATCAAATTTGTCTAAGTCACCTTCGTGGTGATTTATACTGCAACAGTTGCAAGTCTAGAGTGGAGTATTGATGCTACCTGATTCCATTCGAGCTATATATGATCTCCATAAAAGATTCAGTCAAATAAAATTTGACTCTCGCCATATTCCGGGGATGTTTGGTTGGAGAGGGTGGCCCTCGTAATTCAAATGTGGCCCGGCGGAACACGGGCTCACAATGACAGCCGACGGCGATAGACAGCGATAGACAGCGATGATAAGAGCAGAACGAGTCGTACAGTGCTCATAAAAAATATGTCAGACACCGGCCAAAAAGTACCTCTGACTTTTGAAGTGGCCCACTTCCAACGCTACGAAAAGACACTCAAATTTTACTGCGCCATTCGCTGTTCTCCGGTCATCACTCTTTGGGCTGAAGGATTGTAAGCGATGAGTAGTGGATATACCATATTTTTAAAAATGGCCTTCTAGAACTCGCAGTGGAAGCAGATAACTGTAGCACGCGTTGAGGATTAATCAACTATGAGTGAGATTAGAGAGGTAGGCACTGTACAATCAAAGTGCAGTACAGGTAGGCCTCAAAAACCAAATAATACTGACGTCGAGCAACTTCTTTGCTCTCTTGAACTGAAGAAGAAGGTGCTCAGCGAGTCCAAATTATTCATACAAGTTGTAAATACTATTCATAATACGCACTTTGATGCTATAAGGTGTATTGCATTAGGCTCACCCTCCCAAGAGCGGCAGGCACTTTACCAGCTTGCATTTTTGCTGCTTCTCGTTGATCATCTTAAAGTACCACATGAGAATGTCAGCCTATATGACCCAGTTTTCTCTAAGCTTGATCTTGCACTATTCAAACAGCTTCAGTACACCGTCAGGGAAGATCATGAGTATTCCCAGGAAACGGAGGTACTTCATTTTATGCCACATGCTCCCCTGAGTTTGACTAACGACGTTTTTGAAAACCAGAAACCAAACTCAGTATTGGCTAACAATTTAATTACCCATACTGAAAGACTCACAAAGGTGGAATTGCACAAGAAATATCCATTATTATCTAAAATAGTCAACATAATAGAATTATCTAGCCCAAACTCTCAAACTATCCAAAATCAGTTCAAGCCTGTTACTAAAAAGAGATCTAGAAAACACAAGCTACAATACGTTGAGCCAGATCTTGACTACGACGCTATAGAATCCTACTTCACCGCTGTTCGATTGTTTCTTTTTGATCAAGTCGAAGGCCCTTGGTTAAATTCGTTCACCGATTTGGCATTTCACTCTCTGACGTGATATCTACTAAGAATATACAAAAGGCATTGATAAGCCGTATGAGAGTTCATCAGTTCCTTCCCCTACAATCATTCGTTGAAAGCTTCAACTAATACAGACTAAATCAGTGTTAGACAACACGATAGACAAGACTATTATAAATAAAATATATATTATTAAATCAGATATCAGATAGATCCATCCCTCAAAACAAGAATAAACACCAAATAAAATTCTATTAACACCACACTAATATACTATTTATCATTGGTACTTCTCCCAGTTATCAAGAACTTCTTTAATCTTATCTGATTTAGTTAAGTTGTAAACATCTTCGAAGTATTCTTTAGTAACTTCAAAAGGTTTAGCTGTCAAGTTTGGAATGTATTTACCAATCAACTTATCAGGTTTGACATTTTCTTTCAAAACATTTTTCTCTAAGAACGCTTTGAATGGATTAACACCACCTCTTAGATAACTTGAATGGAATGGGACTGAGATGCCGCGTAATGGAATTGTAGCAAAACCTCTCTCTAATTCGATAGGTTGTGGTTTGGCTAGTGATTTCTTGGAAATTTCATCAATAATCTCATTCAAGTGTTCCTCAACTTTTTCGATTGATAATTGCTCTTGCAATTTAGCTATATCAATTTTTTGTAATTTGATGAAGTTCAAAACATTTCCTAAAGTGTCAAGAGCACGTAAGTCACCAGCAGCAACATATTGCTGGTTTTGAACATTATAATTGACAATTTCACACAACCAAGTAGTACGTTTATCAATGCGATCAACAACAAATTGCAAAGCATCTTGTGTGAAAGTTGATGAAACTCTACTTGGATTGGCAGCAACCATACCATAGTTGGATCTACCTAAGCTATCTCTTGGAACAGCAACTTGCATAGTCATTCCTCTATAGAACACAATCTCGACTAATGACTCAATGGACATGACCTCGGCTAATGAAGCCAATGAAGCATATTCACCTAATGAGTGACCAGCAAAGAAAGAATCAGCTGGAATCAAACCCTTAGATTTCAAATCTTCAAATGAGGCCTTCTCCATCAATGTCAAAGCTGGTTGTGTAAATTGGGTAGCAGAGATTAAACCTCCCGGGTTTTTAAATGTGTAAGAAGTGGTTGAATCTGATATGTCTTTGAAGATCTTTTCAGAAACAGCCTTGCCATCGACAATGGTCTCAAACGTCATCTGAGTATAGTTTTTCTTTATACGTCTACCTTTTTCACCACCGAAATGGACAGTTAACTCGCTTGGATTGTTCTTGACAATATCAATGATAGAGAAACCATAAGTATTCAAGAAATGAACATCAGCTCTATCCCAAACTTCACGAGCAACTTCAGACTTTGCATACAAGTCCATACCCATACCTTGTTCTTGAGAACCTTGACCAGTAAAGACAAAGGTAGAAACGGGTTGATCAACCTCAGCTTCACCAACCAAAACAGGCTCTTCATTTTCATTACGGCTTTCAACCTTGATGATTTTACGACCATTGATCATACCAATGTGTTCTAATGATGTCGTCAATTTGTCATTCGGTAAAACCATACCAACAAATTGAACATTGAATGCGCGTACTCTTGAGGACACAGAATCAGCAGCCCAACTTTCAACTAATGCACGAACAGAAGCACTCGAGTACATGCCATGAGTGATTGTTCCTGGCAGGTTAGCATATCTAGAGAAAACACGAGAAACATGAATTGGATTGTAATCGCCGGAAACAACAGCATACGGTTCATTAGTACCTGGAGCACGAGTCTCCACAGTGGCAATTGGGATAGAGTTTTCGAATTTCACTTTTTGTTCGATGGCTGAGCCGTTTCTAGACAAATAATCAATGACTGGGTTACCATGGGAGGCACCAGCTTCGTAGTTGACCTCACCAATTTGACGTATCTCTTTGGTTGGTAATTCTAACAACACTTTACCGGATGAGCTGACGGTGTTGAAAATTGTTTTGTTTTTGAAAGTAACTTCTGTCTCAATCTCGAAAGTCAATGTTTTGTCCAACAAATCAATACTGGTATCTTCTAGGTCAAACCATTCCTTTGACTTAAGAACTGCAATGTCTTTAGCAGACTTAATATGCAATTGAAATGGCTGCTCAGTAATCTTACTGAAGGTATTTTCAAAGTCGTGGTAGTCTCCACGGTACAAAAACTTGGAGTTGACTTCCAATACTGGTTTGTCTTCTCTGTAAATTGTACCAACAACTTCCACCACTTTACCTGAATCTTGATTCAAAACTGATCTGATTTCAGCACTAGAACTTACCACGTCATCTTTTTGTAACGGTGAAGCTCCGGGAATCATTTTATAACCGTTTGACAAATGAACCAATCTCAACAGATCACCATCCACGCTTTTTGGGAAAATAGCCTTGATGATAGATTTCCAACCGATAACAATAGCAAAATCCATTGGAGCCAATGTCTTTCTACCTGGTCTTGAAACAAAATCTTCACATCTGTTACCGATGGCATGAGTGAATTCAGCAATATCTTGTCCTGTAATGGTTAATTTTTCACCTTCCAATGGTTTATGAACATCAATATCGAGATCGAATTTTTCAGTAAACCACAACTTCCAATAAAATTCTTTGATGCGCTCATTTCTGTTCTCTGTAATTTCCAAAATTGGAGCAAATCCATCCTTTGGATTGAACTTATACAATAGAGGTAACGAAACGCCAGCTCCTTTTACATTTCTGTGCTCTATCAATGATAACTCAATGGTCGATTCATCCAAAGCTCTCAAAGAAACCACTGGGACAACTTTACCTTGAATTGGTTCTGACACAGTGATGATGGTTTTTGTAGGATCATCATCATTTTCAATTTCAACAACGACATCTTTGGCAGGAGCTAAAACTTTTCTAGCTGGATTTGCAACAAATTTTGAACCTTGAACAACACGTTGAGTTGAAATGAAAGCGTGTCTCCATGAACGTCTTGGACCAGCAAGCAACTTGAACCAAGTCTCTGGATCTGTGTCTTCAGAAACACGATAAACTTTCTTGTTTCCAGATTCGACATAATTGTATTTAACTTCTTCTGGTACTGAGCCACCAAAATACTCAACGACTGGAATCTTTGATTGGTCATCTCCATAAGTATCTTTGATTAACTTGGAGATGTGACCATCATGAATACTATCCAAAATATCTTTGACTGGTTCGTCAACCTTGTTAGTGAACTGAGCAGCAACAGGACCGTGAAGTATACACGTTCTCTCAACATCCTGATCGACAACAGCTTCCAAATCCTCTGACTGCCATAAGGAATCTTTCTTGAAGAAAACCTCAAATCTAGAGTCTAGAATAGGAACAAATGGCACAGGTTTTTGAATTGGGTTTTGACACAGAAGCAAAAAGTAGTCAATATCTTGTTGATTGATCCGCTGAGATTTAGCTTCAGGATAAGCTTTGAAAACTAAGTCAAGAGCTTTGTCTGGATCTTCTAAAACACTGAAATTTGGCAAAACTGATGTAGTAGCTTCGGTGGTGAAACGTTCTTCAACACGATGCAAAAAGTCGCCAACAAAATTACGAAGACTAACATCAATCCATCTCTTTGAGCTTCTGACATACATCAGTTCTACTGATCTTCTTGCAATTTGCTCGTAAGTCAAATCCTCTAAATCATAAGCTTTGCCATTAATTGTAGCGAACCATGGCTTTTGAAAGTCAGCGTTCAATTTTTTGATAATGTAATCTTTCTTCTTATCTAGCGCTGCTTGCAATTTGTTCTTTGGTAAATTGAAAATAGTGTTATCCATTTCATGCCAGAACAAAACACCACGGGTAGCCAATTTGTGAATTGGCTCACCCATCTCAGATCTAACTGTAATAATACCACCAGTTGGTTTCTTATAAGTTTGTTCCCATTGGGAATCTGGAACACCAGGAGCAGCAGCGATGGCTTTCTTGGCATCTGGAGAAGTAAAAGTTTCTTTTGCAACCATTACTCTTGAACCAGTCAAGAAACCATCAAATGGCATTGGTGGATAATTGAACTTTAGTGCCCATTCACCAGTTAAGTATGGATAAGTATCATCAGCTCCACCGAAACCAGAACCTGCAATCAAAGAAATATTGGAGCATCTTCTGATTTTGCTGTACATCTGTAATATTGGAGCATGGAAGTCTTCAAACGAATGATGACCACCACCTCTACCACCTGTCCATTGCAGGACAATTGGGAAGTTTGGATGAGCTTTCGCAATAGCAATGGCTTGGGCAATAGAATCAACAGATCCTGGTTTCAATCCTAAGTGGGTAAGCCCTAAAGTTTCGATATATTCGGTAGCGACGTCTAAAGATGGGACACCAGCACCAATGGTTAAGGATTGAATTGGGAAGCCCTCTTCTCTCAATTGCTTGATCAATGGAATTCCCCACTGTAACATTCTTGGATTAACATAAATCAAATTTATTCCAATACCCGATCCAGCTGGAACTTGAGAAACTACTTTTTCCAAAGCTTTTGTGAATGTCTTCGGGTCGAAATAACCACCACCAGCGATTTCGATGTGGTAGCCTGAATTCATTGTTGCAGAAACAAAATCTGGATGAACGGTAGTTGGAGTCATACCTGGGACTAAAATTGGAGCTCGACCCAATAATCTAGAGAACTTGGTATCAACGTAGATCTTTCCATGTTTGGTCTTCACCAACTTTGGTCGATATTCAACTAGCCAGTTTTGGGCATACTTGACGTTGTCATTTACATCGAATAGTTCTTGTTTGAAGCCATATTCGTCTTCGTTGGCGTTATCTAGGACCCCAGCTATAATGACACGAACACCTGTACCGTCTTTATTACGGTGAGTCAAGACGCCAAGACCAGAAGCACCACCTGGGCCAAAATCTAAAAGATGGGTGGCTTTGAATTTGGTGGCAGTTTCCCAATTGACTGGAAGTTTCGTGATTAATAGATTCAATCTGTCGATAACCGAACCATTGAAATCACGTAAATCTTTACCATCAAAAGTATCAAAAACTGGAATCTTCAAATCGCTTTGGTTAAATTCCAAACCTTCTCTAATCAAATCTTCTTTGACCAAAACTGAGGCTTCCTCTAACAAATGTGAGTGAAATGGGGAGGTGATTGGCAGGAATCTGTTTGAGAATTTCAGCTTTCTTTCACTGTATGGAATTCTAGCTTGATCCAAACCAGCTGGTGCCTTGGCTTTTCTTAAAGTCAAATTCAAACCATAAAGAGACTGTGGCGGACCTGAAACAACCAAGTTTCTTGCACCGTTGATTAGAGAAATAGCAATATGTTTTTCCTTTGGTAAATGGGAGTTGGTTTGGTCAACAAAGTTCTGAACCTGTTCTTTTGACAAATCTCTTATCGATAACATTGGGTATGGAGTTCCTTCACCGTTTTCATTTGAATCTTCGAGAATTGATGGGGAAAGAGCAGTGTTTGGGTAAACTTGGTAGCAACGAACACCGATATAGAACAAGAAGGTGACAGATTTATCAAGACTCTTGAAAAATGACTCCCATGAGTCAGCTTCAGCAATAGCTAAGGCTGTAGTTAACCCTTGAGAATGACCAGTGGCCCCTGATAGGTGACTTCTCAATTCACCTGGTGTTAGTCCCAAAACTCTGGCTGTGACAGCATAATGGGCCAATTGGATAACACAAATTAATGGACAAGAGACTGGGATTGAAAGCAAGTATTCTGTTGATGGCGTTTGCTCTGGGTTTTCCAACCAATTGATCAAATCAAATCCTTGAGTATAAACTCTCTCTGTGTCTGAAGTTGATCTAACCAACTCGTTCAACTTATCAGCGGCAGCTTTGATGATGTCTGAGGCTAATCCATCGTACGTGTTATAAATATCTCTCAATTCCTCGAAATAGTCATCGGTATTACCTTGACCACCGAAAATTGCGGCAACTATTGCCTCGTTCTTTGCTGCTGCTCTTAAAAGTCCTGAGTCTGATTTTTCAAATGGCTTTCTGGCAACGATTCTAGCGTTGAAGTAATCCTTGACAATGAGCTTTACCTTTTCCAAAGTGGTTGGGTAGTCTTCACTCTTCAGTAAAGAGGACGCCAAAGTGTGGATTTCTTGATTATTCAAAAATCTGCTTTCGAATTCAGACAGGACCAACAATAGCACCTGGTCGAATTGGCCTGATAAGCTTGGGTCGATCAAATACGACACGTAGCCTAAAAATCTGGCTAGCAGTTCAGCAGGAGAACTTGGTTCGTCATCGCCTGCAAATCCGTCAGTAACATCTGGAAGTTGCTTTTCAAATTGTTCTTTGAGCTGAGAAGCAGCAAAGAACAAATGAGTAGGAACCAGAATAGTGACTTCAAGAGAGCCATGCGTCAAAGTCAACGGTCTTAGGGAATTGTCAGTAGAAACCATTATGTGCTTTTGAACTATTTCCAGTCTGTTTGTGTCTCAAGAATGTGTGTGTCTGTGTCTGTCTAATGGATGTATGAATTATTCGATCTCGCTCTAGTTGAAAGTTTAGAGAATATTTCTTCACGAGTGGCGATTAGGGCAAAACAACACGAGCCTAGTTCTAATATGTTTTAAGAGAGTTTCAGTGATTAAAATGCGAGGATATATTCTGTGATTGTGGTGGTGTAGAAATATATATCACTTGCAGAGTAAAAACCTATCAAGACGTAAAGAACTCAAGTTCAACTGTGTGTAAGATGGCTGTGATGGCTCTTCTTGCTCAAAAAGCTGGCGGTAAGTAACTTGTGGTGAGAATTAGATACCTAATGGCCACTTATAAAGAATTCCACGTTTTAGTCTGTAAAAACCCTGCCACTTGAACTGAGTGAACTTTGAAGAGACCAACAATTTTTTTTAGAACAACTAGTCGATGCAGCAGAGATTTGAGTTGAGAAGGCACCGCGCGCAGCCAAACAAAATGTTGGGCGTTGGGAGAGGAAAAGAGAGGGAAGGACGCAAGCGGTATGCGCCGCACACGTCGCTCGCCCCTTTCGAGAGCTCTTGCAGGTGCGGCAGGAAGACTGAGTCCGGAGCGGGACGGACCTCGGACAGCGGTTAGGAGGACCTTTATGCTTAGACTGAAGCTGGGCTGGGCCGTGAGCTTTAGCCTAGAGAGAGAGAGAGGACAAAAAAAAAAAAAACGAACTGGAGACAGACGATCTAGTGGGAATGATGCTGGGTTCAGCTCCGCAGTATAGAGGATTTACGGTAAAGTTTATTAAGCTTGGAATACAGAGAGAGACAAAGAGAGCGCTACAGGAAGGTATAGCTGTCGCTGTAAACTTTAGGCATGTTGAAAGTGACAGATTTCACGTTGCTGACAAACGTGAAACTGTGCAGCGAAGGATAACCACAATGAGTAGTCGAATACCCCTGTCTTATCAACAAAGTGCTACATTGCATCTTCTCAACCAAAAGTCACCCATCACCAACCATCAGTTTCTGTTTTGTTCTCAACAATCATTTGTTTACAAACGAGGGAAAAAAAAAAAAAAAAAAAAAAAGACTAAGAATCATCTGTCATTTCGTGTCGGGTTTTGATCCTTTTTTTCGATGGGAGTAATTTTTCAAAATATGCTAAATAAGGTAATATCTATAAAACAGCAAGGTTTGTTCCGATGTGCTCTAGCCTGATAAATACAATAGAAACGAAGAGAAGTTTATACACGTTATCGCAAACAACAGGACAACACTGGAAACCGCACATTATCAGCTTGATAGTCGTTGAAAGGGTAGTGTTTGGAAAAAGATGGTTGGTGGTATTTTGAAGAACAAGAATGAGGTTGAGGCAAAGGTTCTTCCAGCCGATGAATCAACCAAGGAATTTAGAAGCCAGGTTTTGAAGAACACAAAGTTGAATGCAATGTTACGAAGTGATTCGAACCCTACCGCTACTCAAGCTTCCAAGCCACCAGACGTTCCCTCAGGCTTGAGTAAAGAAGAGGAGGAGGAAAGACTCAAATGGAACTCACAAAACTTGAATCAAAATGCAGTAATACAGAAAGAGATTTTAGAGAACATGAAAACGAGTATTGATGAGCCAAAGACCCCATTTCAAACTGCCCACGAGCTTAATGAATATTACCAAGATGATGATGAAGAAGACGATTTGAATAATTTCTCGTTAGGTGCCCCCGAAGTTAAGGTAGATCCAAAGACTGATGCCTTTGACGTGAAAATTCATGATGATCCTGTTGAAGAGGAGAGGAAAAGTTCAAAGCATTCAAATTTTGATGAGCTAAGAAAGGAACACTATCATAATGAGCATATTCCCACTATAAGTAATGAAGGCGGGTTTGAAGAGTATGAAGCAAATAATGATGAAAACGCAGATGACAGCATCGAGATTCCTAAGCCAAAGAAATCGTTTGCTGAGCTAAGAAAAGAGCACTATAAGCAGGAGCATATTCCAAAATCCAATCTCCACGATTTGGACATGGATGAAGATGATGACTAGTTCAAACGTGCTTTGTGAATGATTGGCGCCAAGATAGTAGTACTACTTAATGTATCTGCCTATAGTTTTATTCTAATGAAAAATATATATTTATGCCTCCAAGTACAGGATTATTAACATAAGTTGAATCAAAGATGATTACATCTGATTTTCCTAACTATAAGGCTTTGTGAAATCATACACCTTTGCCTTAACCAACCTTCCCAAAATATCAAAACAATAAAAAAAAATGACCATCATATAATTCGTAAGCTCCTCTGCAAAGCTATCCACAGTTCGAGAAGAGTAAATTTTTATAGCTCGGTAGTTATTTCGACTTCCCATCGAGGAAAAACCAATCAACTAGAAATTTGAGTGTGACATCCTCGTTGTGGTAATGCAGATCATTGTTCGACTGCTTGCGAGGGAATTCGTTATGAAAATGCCGACTTTCTGTGTTCTTATCGTTTCTCTCCATGAACTTTTCTTTTGATAAAAAGTTATCACCAAACCATTTAAAATACTGGCTTCCTCCCTCTTTGATTTTATTCAAGTCTGCAACATGTGGGCTTTCATGCTTCTCTAAATTCTTGTCGAGAAAATAATCCTGAAATACCATGGCTCATGCAATACCAGCATTGGACAATTTCTGCAAAGCTCCTCCTAAGCTTAACGAGGTTATACAAGCAAATATCAGTATGACCTTATCGATTCCATCAACTTTCTGTCGATACCAGATAATTTGGCACCCATCTGAATTTATACTTTGGTTGCAATATTGTGGTCATGATTCAAAGTTCCAGTTCACCGGCACCGGACCCGGGAAAAAAATATGCTGCCCGGAGATCGCAACTGTGGTAACCAAGTTTTGGCTGGCCTCAAAAAAAAAAACTCCCCAAAGTTCTTGGTTCGAACCCTCTGAGAGTCGTACGTAGGTCATATTTCAATGCTGACTGGAGAAGACCTTGAACCACAGCTTTTGGTCAACATGCAGATATTGTTGGGGATCATAGCTCGAAGGAACACTCATAGATGAACGACTGGCACTCTCTTTCAAAAAGTCAGTCAAGTCGACCGGATCGTCACCAGATTTTACGGTGTGTCCTTGATGCTCTTTGAAAGCTGAAGGATAGGGATCTATTCCAGCTGGAGAAAGATCGATCTGCGTTTTTCTGCTGATTGGGCTGCTGTTACGTCTCGTTTTGTAATAGGCATAATCAAAAGAGTACTTGTAATCTGTTGATAAGAGTCTGTTAGGACTGCATGGGGGTGTACTAGTTCCTGTGGAAATGCTTTTGCCGTCTTGAGCACTGAATATCGACTCGATATCACTTGAACCACCAGAAACTGCCCCTGATCGTCTGTGAACAGATCTCTTTCTATTTGAGCTTCTGTATGAACCAGTCGAAAAACGTCTGGCGGGAGAAGAAAGAGAGAGCTCCGGATCATCTTGACGACGTGGAGTGCCTCCTCTACCTTCTTTACCAGGCACTACTGGGGATGACGATACTGTTTCAGCTGATGTAGGGAACTGGTAACTTAGCAACTGCTGTTGTACTGAATAGTTTTGCCAATTGTTCCTGTTTTCTGGTCTTTCATGATCAGGACTCAAATCAAACTTGATAGCTCTAGGAGATATAGGGTCAGTAATGGTCTGCATGTTGCCAATTTCTCAACATCTATCTATCTATTCACCTTTGTGATCCAAGTTTTGGAAGAACTATTTATAATATGGGATTTTCTAGAAGCATTTAAACTTTGCCATATGAAGCCATTCAAAAAATATAAAGTTTTCTTTTAAGTTATTCTTTATCTCTTGTCTCTTGATAACTTTACGGGGATGGGGTGCATCTCATCAAAATTTCAAATTAATTGTTGTATTGTGTCTGCATGAGCAATGCTTCTTGCTTTACCCTTGGTCCATGTATTGGAAGCCGTTATAATACCATTACGTCTGACAACTGGTTTTGAGGTGCTCCGTTTTTAGCCTCTGCTAACATCTCAGGTGACAGATAGTTAATGATTTGCAAACGGCCTCGTTAGATTCTACATGAAAAATAGTTCCCCTCTTCTCGTAACTCTGCATCGACCAACACATCACAAGTATTCCGTATTCGAATTACTGGCTTTGAATATTCAGTGTAACTAACTCTACCTATTATCTTCGCTCGTATCTAAAAATACATAAAAGTATATATCTATTCCTCCTCGGTTATTTGAAGATTATCTGAGTTCTAATGATCGGTAATTCAAGGAGAATTCAAGTATTAATGATCTAGCTTTTTGATTTAAGTTTAAGGTTAAGCGTGCGCAGGTCTTAGACCTGGTTCGACAATCTGACATATTTCGTAAATTCTGCACAAGCTATCTTATTACCTTGGGCTGCATGTACACTTCGATGAGTATTGCAGCTTGCTTTATGATTGATAGCCGGATACTAGATATAACTGACCATCATTTCAGGGTACTATAGTCCACCTTACTTCCGGAATCACAACACTATTGACCAGAAATTTTTATTGATGCAGACCTACAGATGTAATTCATCGGTATGTGAATTTTGAGGCGACTTTTACTAACCAAAAACAATATGCTCAAAAAGATTCAAAGATCGTTACCACAATTGCGTAACTTTAAAACAATAGTTACAGCAGCAGACCATTTGAGCTATACTACGAAATAAGATTATTAAATTCTCTTGTATCTGAGGGCTATCTATGTGCATGTGACCGGTCTGGATGAAAAAACTGGATGAAATACCTTATGAATAGATTTATTATAGTGCCGTTTGACATGTGCATGGAAGCATGTCTCTGGAATAGCTTAAAGTATAAATTCTTGAATTCTTGGAACCCTAACTATAAACGGCAAATAGCAATCGAAAGTGGTGCTCTGCTCAAGTTTTCAAACTCAATACTCGAACTTCCAGGAAAATTATTACTTTTATTGCTCGATAGCAATTCCTTCATTTTTGATTTTGATTGGTTGATTTGAAGGTGACATGACAGTATATGATAAGATATGCGAATGACATCTGCTGCACCTATTGATTCAATATTAAGAATATTATCATTTTTGTATCTAAACTTAATATTTGCTACACAGTTTTCAGTTGACTTTGCTACGGCATGAAATCTGAAAACAGTTCGAACTTGAATATACTACCGTTACTGCCACAGTACCATGAATAAAGTTATATTGTAATTCAATTATCGACAATTATAGTTTTGCCTTAAAAGAGCTGATGAGATTTTCTTGTTCAAAGATATGAACAAGGCGCATGCCGTAGAGCTGGATGATAATCCGCAGATCAAAGCTATAGCTAATGTTATCCAGAGCGATTGTTACAACTACAATTTCAATAAATGACTAATCCAATGCATTACTACTTATTTTAAATAGTAAAACTGATATGCACATATCCCAATGTCTAAATCCTAAAATACAAAAACAAACAAACAACTCTTCTATACTTTTCAATAACCTTTAATACAGCATTGCTTTCAATCGATGAAAAAGAATGCTTTACCCAAAAAATATTATAACACCCCAATGGAAACTTGAAAAAAATTGAAACAACAAATTAAAGTGCATATGATAATAATAAATCAAATATTATGGTAACTTGATTTGTTTTGTGTTGAGAAAAGTAGTTTGTACCTTCATGAATATTTCTTTGCTCTCTTTCCTATCGTTATCTCATTTGGCTGAGATTTAGAGTCTTTTGATTGTATAGTTCTAAAACTTAGTATCTAAATACTCCGGAAAAATAAAAACTGTAATAAAAAAAATGGAATCCATGTTCAACTTCTTTTGAATCCAAATAGAAAAGATATAAAAAAATATTGATAATGATGATTGATTGAGACATTTGGTGACCGAGCATAACCTTAAGAGAACTCAATAATAACTAGCATAATGATAAAAAAATTTTACAAAAACTTAATAAAAACTTGTTAAAAATCAAATAGCAACTAACCAGAATACTGGAAAATATAACGGAGCATTTTGCTTCGATGAGCTCACCACCAGCTGTTTGCTGATGAGCTTGGGTTGCCATAACTGGACGACTGCGATTGGAAAGAAGAGAAACCACCGGCGCCGCGGTTGCCATAACCAGCACCACCAGAGGAGTTCCCGTAACCGCCGGAACTTCCACCAGAATAACCTCCTCCAAATGAAGCACCATGGCCTCCACT
Organism: Liangdongia quercuum; assembly: GCA_030579675.1. NCBI lineage: Eukaryota > Fungi > Ascomycota > Saccharomycetes > Phaffomycetales > Wickerhamomycetaceae > Liangdongia > Liangdongia quercuum. The sequence continues at coordinate 140,491 of JAKTRK010000007.1, read as the reverse complement.
GTGGCCACCTTGACGACGGAAGTCTCTCGTATTGTTGCTGCGGCCTGAGCCACCACGACGACCGCCTCTACCAGAGGATGTTTCTCTTGAAATAGTAGTCAAAAATGCTGGAACCTCTTGGTTTGCTTCAGTCAAAATATCAATCAAGTCTTTGCAAACGTTTATATTACCTCTGTTGAAGAACGTTGTAGCAACACCGGTATTACCAGCACGTCCAGTACGTCCAATACGATGAACGTAGTCATCAATATCTGCAGTCAAATCGTAGTTGATAACGTGTGTGACATTTGGGATATCAAGACCTCTAGCAGCAACGGCAGTAGCGACTAGAATTGGTGTTTTACCAGATCTGAAATACTCTAGAGCACGTTCACGCTCACCTTGGGAACGATCACCATGAATTGAGGTAGCTGGGAAGCCTTGGTTAATCAAGAAATCAGATAAGTAATCTGCATTTCTCTTGGTTTCAACAAAAATCAAAGTCAACCCATTTTGATCGGCAGTCAAAATATCCAATAAGACTGATCTCTTTTCATCTTCTTCAACGTGAATGATCTTTTGGGTGATATTTTCAGAAGTGGAACCAACTTTACCAACAGACAAGAACACATAATCTTTCAAGAAATCACGAGCCAACATTTGAATATCTGTTGGGAAAGTGGCAGAAAACATTAAGGTTTGACGCTCTTCAACAGGTGGCATGTCACAGCCTTGAACAATGTGTCTGATTTGTGGTTCGAAACCCATATCTAACATTCTATCGGCTTCATCAAGAACTAAATATTTCAAGTTCTTTAGTGAGATACGACCACGCTCTAGCAAATCGTTCAAACGACCTGGAGTGGCAACTAATAAATCGCAGCCACGTTCAATATCTCTAATTTGGGAACCAATATCAGAACCACCGTACACGACGCAAGGACGAACCCAAGATCTATATGTAAATTTCTTGGCCTCGTCGTAAATTTGAGAAACCAACTCTCTGGTTGGAGCTAAGACTAAAGCAGTAGGCAAGGCTTTTCTTCTTGCAAATGGAGAGCGAGCATCAGTTTCTGGAGCTGGTGATGGACCGTTTCTAAAAGATTCGGATAAAATTGGGAAAAGGAAACCACCAGTTTTACCGGAACCAGTCTGAGCACATGCCATTAAATCACGCGAGGCAGCGACAATTGGAATAGAGTATTTCTGGACTGGGGTAGGTTTGGTAAAATGGGCAGCCTCTATATTTTCCAGTAGTAAAGGCTCTAATGGAGGAGCAGTGAAGGCAGTGATTGGCTCTGGAACGTTTTCACCAGAAGCTTCAACTGGAATGTCATCGTAATTGTCAAAGTTGATCCCAGAGGATTGGAACTTTGGATCATCTACTGCTCCAAAAAGCTCTGCTTCAGTCTTTAAATTACGTTCAGCTGGGATGTGTTTTCCATCAACAAATCTACCACGTTCTTTCGATTGAAAGCCGCCATTGCTATTACGACCACTTCCGCGGCCACCTCTGCCACCTCCAAAGCCAAATCCTCCACCGCTGTTACCTCTTCCGTAGCCACCTCCTCCATAGCTTTCGCGAGATCCACCGTTTCCGTTATAACGATTACTATCTGAATAACGATCTCTTGGACGTGTTCTTATATGTGGTGGGACGTACGAAGAACGGCCACCGCGTTCTCCTGAGCTAGCGTTACCATTGATGTTCAAGTTTTGTAAGTCTTGTGAAATGTCAGACATAATCTAATCAATAAGAATATAATAATATTTTAAACAAGCAAGTTGCTTATAATTTCTTGTGAATACCTTTTTAAACTCTCTTTTGAAACAGAAAGAAACGCTTTTTTTTTCTTTGATATAAAAAAAAAATTTTCGTTTCGCCACTCGACTAAAAAAAAAAATAGAAAAAAAGAAAAAAGAGATGAATTCCGAAAACGGAAATACATTCGCATGTGACCTTTTAGGACAGTTTACTCTTTTTAAGGTATCAGATTAGCAGATTCGAGGGTTCGGAGTTCATTTATTGTTTTGCGTTGCATCAACAAAGAACAATAAAAATAAGAAGATGGCTGCACATCTGCAAGAGCGGGGGTAGGGATCCCATTGGATAAACTGTTGAGATTCAGAATGCATTTGTTTCCAAATACTGGCTTTATGACAATGTGACTCCGGTTCTGATTGATCTGTTGTGGCATGGAGTGTTCTTATTTTCAATCTGTACCTCTTTTTCAAGTGAGTATGAATGCTTCAAGGCCGTGTGCTGGCTGAGTGGGGTTATTCTTCTCTAGCATTAGACCTGGTACGCATAGCTACATAGATGTAATACATTGTATAAAGAATCGCAATTTTTTTGCCTCTCTGATTTCTTGCTTACAACTGAAATGAGAAGATATTCCCTATGTGACGAGACCTTAAAATCTCTGTTAGGTTTTTCTGTTCAAATCCATCCAAGCTCTATATTTATTGAGCTGTGAATCTACATCCTGCTTCCCCTTCTTCTTGCTGAGCGCTCAATCTAACGATGGCATTCGATAATACTATTGATACGAAAAGTCAGCAGTCTAACTCAACTGCTACTCAAAATGCTGAACTTTCAGACTTTGACAAAAAGTCCTCCCCGGGCACTGTGACTAAAACACAAACTGTTGATCAAGGCAGCCTTCAATCTAAACACTTAACAAAATGGGAATCCTTCGTCGATAGTTTCAAAAGAAATGAATCAAGCACCACTGAGAGCTCGAGTGCTGACTTGGAAGCTCAGCCTGATCAAGAGGCATCGAGCTCTAAATCAAAAGGCATTAGTACTCGCCATGTGGCCTTTATAGCAATAGCTGGTGGGCTGGGCACAGGGCTTTTAGTTGGTAACGGTAAAGCCTTGACGTTGGGCGGTCCTGGTGGCTTGATTATCTCTTATTTTGTTGTTGGTACAATGTTATTCTGTACTATACTGGCTGCTGGTGAATTGGCGGTAGCTTACTCTTCTGTACCTGGTGGATTCAATGCTTATGCATCCAAGTTGGTGGATCCTTCCTTGGGTTTCGCGGTTTCTTGGAACTATGCAATAAATTGGTTTACTGTTCTACCGTTAGAGATGGTAACGGCGAGTATGACCATAAAGTTCTGGAATACCTCTGTGAACTCGGATGTTTTCGTTGCGATATTTTTTACCTTTGTCGTCTTGGTTAATTTTTTTGGTGCCAGAGGTTATGCAGAGGCCGAATTCTGGTTCAATTTGGCAAAGGTTTCGATGTTATTGGGATTCATTATTCTCGCAATAATCATCGATGTAGGGGGTGCTGGAAATGGTGGATTCATTGGAGCCAAGTATTTCCATAATCCTGGTGCATTTGCTCATGGATTCAAGGGTGTTTGTGCTGTCTTTGTCACCTCCACTTTTTCCCTTGGTGGGACTGAGTTTTTAGCTCTTACTGCAGCAGATCAGAAATTTCCAAGCAAAGCCATTCCAAGTGCTACAAAACAAGTGATTTATAGATTGGTGATCTTTTACTTCGGATCTATTCTTATGGTTGGGTTTTTGGTGCCGTTCAATTCTGATCAACTTATGGGATCGGGTCATAATGGCGGTGCGCCCGTTTCTCCATACGTCATTGCCGTGGAATCTTATGGTGTTAAGATTGTTCCGCATATTATAAATGCAGTTATTCTAATTGCAGTTTTGTCAGTTGGTAACTCAGCTTTGTACTCCTCATCGAGAACTTTCTACTCACTGGCCCAACAAGGTTTTGCACCCAAATGGTTTGATTTTGTTGATAAAAAGAATAGGCCAACTCGGGCCATGCTAGTTTCGACAGTTTTTGGATTATTTAGTTTTATTGCAGCGTATGAAGATCAGGAGTCTATTTTTGTCTGGTTGCTTTCATTGGCCGGCTTGGCTACTATCTTCACTTGGACAACCATTTGTCTGAGTCATCTTAGATTCAGAAAAGCGCTGGAAATCCAAGGTGTGAGTATGAATGAATTAGGTTTCAAGTCTTCTCTTGGGGTATGGGGATCCTACTACGCTATTCTGTTGAATGTTTTTATCTTGGTGGTTCAATTTTGGGTTTCTTTATTCCCTATAGATAACGATGGCAAAGCTGATGTCGTATCATTTTTCCAAAACTACCTCGGAATGTTCACGTTCATGACCCTTTATATTGGTCATAAGATTTACTCTAGAAATTGGATACCGTGTATCGCTGCTGGAGATATTGATCTGGATACAAATAGAAAGATTTTCGACGTCAAGGCCATGGTTCGCGATGCTTTTGATGGAGAAAATAATAATCCCAGAACCTTTTATATAAAACTACTCGATTTTTGGTGTTGATTAGCTCAATCACACATTAACTGCACAAAGGTTTTTCTATTGAAAAGCTTGTTACATAGATTTTTTTAGTATTTCTGTTTAATCACTCATAAACCTTGGACTAAAGTTTGAAAAGCATCATAATAATCAATTGATCATAATGATTCACGTCTGTAGTAACAGAGTATACTAGATTATACATCAAATTGATTCGAAGCACCTTTGGTTTATCATGAATCCTGATTTGAAAATTAGATTTTATGGACTAAGATAACGCAGAGCACGAAAAGTAACAGCACAATGCAGCTCTGAAATCTATGAAACTTTCGAGATTTACCAAGTCAACAAGTACTTGAAAAGAAAAATACGTTGACATTCATTAATAATCCTTTCTCAAGGCTGAAGAAGCGTTCGAAACTGCAATCAGACTAATATCAGATGACCTAAAACATTCACTACATCTGGTGAGACCATTTATAATGTCACAGTCTGCATATATATATATATATATATAGCTAATACTAACTAAAAATGGCTTCGTAATACTAGTTGCTACCTTCGCTCTTTGATTTATGGCTTAGTTTTAGAGAAGATAGGTCCAAGCTTTCAACTTTGGAACTGGGACTCAATACTGGCGTGCTTATGTGGCTTCTGTACTTTGGAGTATCAATGCCTTCACCTGGAGAAGGAATGAAGTACGATGATATTCCAATATCATCGTCAATATCAGGAGGTGATTCGTAGTCCAGAACATCATCAATATCATCATCGTCTTGTGTCTTATTCTGAGCCTCTTCATCCTCACTTGAATCATTGAAATTGAATTTGGGTTTTGAAGAAAGCTTTTCATAATTGGTTTTGTTTCTTTTGGAAAGCAGGTGAATGAACGACTTTTGTTGCTCTCTTATATTCCAATTAAGGGTTCTACTGACGCTATCAAAATACTCGGTTGGAGAAGATATCACGGTAGGAAATGAGAAAGGACTCGAAGATATTGTAACGTAATCGCCTTTCCTGAGCTCAACCCGGGACCTCCCATCAAACGATGCCCAAGCAGTGGACCTGCTTCTCTTAGGAACTTTAATTTTGAGGATCATACTATCAGGGAGTATTATTGGTCTAAAAGATAAGGTATGAGGGCAAATTGGCGTAACTGAGATAGCACTGACATTCGGGTGAACTAAGGACCCTCCAGCAGACAGCGAGTATGCTGTTGATCCTGTAGGTGTGGCAATTATGAGCCCATCAGCTTGCACAACCGTCAATAGGTGGTTATCTCCATATAATTCCAGCATTGAGACGAACGGACTAGGGCCTCTATCTATCGTAACTTCATTAAGTACTTGCTGTTCACATATCAGCGAGCCGTCAGCAGCATGTGCTCGGCATGATAAACGCAGTCGCAAATTGGTTCTTGTCCCCTTTGATAACACAATTGCTAAACATTCTTTGAAATCCTCAAACTGGAAAGAAGTTAAGAATCCTAATGATCCAAGGCTAAAAGATATCACGGGTGGAACAGATCTTTGAAACAATGACGAGACATAGAGAACGGTTCCATCCCCTCCGAGTGTTATTATGAGATCAATTGTGCTAGACTTGTCCTTCAAAAACTCCTTGTTCCAGAACTTCAGGTGCTCCTTCGCACCAGGCGTTTCCTTTTTGAGCCCATCAGAATCGAACTTTTTTGATCTCTCCAGATGGTGATCCACATATACAGTAACGCCTTCGTAGTTGCTCAACAAAAAGCCTGCAACCTCTCTAGTGAGATACACTAAGGAATTGTCCCTAGCTTTCGTCACTATGAGTATATTTCTAGCATCAAACTTCACCGTTGTCTTTGACAAGTTTTTGGAGAGCATTCTTACTCCGTGTGCAGTCTCTGCAAGTTTGAGGTGAGATTTCGACACACTTATTTTGTTCGAGCTACTCGAAAGCTTCTCAAACATTTTGAGCGTCTCTTCATTGTGAAGGTGAGATTTGGACCGCTGCTTGTTACTCATACTTTTCACTTCCAGTCGGAGCGAGTGGCTATTTTAACTATCTGAGTGAGTATTATTATGGGTATTACAAATCTAGTTTTTTGCCTATATCAAATAAGGCTGAACTTAGAGAAAAACAGAAAACTAGAAAAAAGCCGGAATTCGAGAAATTTAGCTGCTGCAAGCCATATAATCTTTGACATGAAAAAATATTATTTAAACGTTTTACAGCTATATATGGTGTGTTTAGCTGTAAAGATGAGAAAGCTCATGCAATTTCCTTGACACGGCATTTCCAGTTGGTCTTGTCCAGCAAAGGCAACGATGCGCCAAGACACCACCCAAGCTCGTTGTCTGCAATCTTCTTTGCGGTTCTCAATTCACGGTTTAGTGGGATATCGTATCCAACGTGCAACAGAGCGACCTGGAAAGAGAGATCCAGGCACCACTGTGGTTCTTCTTTCAAATTTTTGATGGATCCATCAATGGCACTCAAAGCTTCAGTCCAAATGGATTCACCATTACAGACAGTGGTGGCTAATTCTGTCAACTCTTTCAAAGTAAAAGAAGATGGCATACCCAATGGATTTGTACGGTCATAGAAATATGAAAAGATGTACAAATCGTTGGATTCCTTGAAAGTTCGAACAAGAGATGGTTGGTGAACACCGTTGAATGAACATGGACTTGCCTTACACTCGGCATTCTTATTAAGAATTTTCTCTGCTAAAAATCTGCATTGTGCTCCAGCAGCAGTTTCAGAGCCTTTGAAATTAACCTTGTACTTATCACCGTTTTCCAATTCAACAGCAACATCTTTTGCTACAAGACCCGGTGGGATACAAGGACTTTGTAGATCAATGGTCTTTGGAGAATCTTTACTCAGTTTACCCTCTTTCAAAGCAGCTTCAACAATCAATGAGTTAACTTTGTTTCTACCTTCCATCAATCCATACCCCAAGTGAGAGAACTGGTATAAAATAAAGTCTCTTGAGCCAAAGTTGATTTCATATTTATGCTCACCGTCAATCATTTTCTCACCATTCGCGAACTCAGGTTCAAAGACAATCTGAGTAGAACCACCACCAAGATCTAAAACTGCAGCAGTTGGTAGTTTCGCCTTAGCACCAATGTTACCCAATAAATAGTTTGCAGTTATCCAGGCATAGACACCTTCATCGTCACCACCCATGATCGAAATACCGTCGCCTTCGACTACAGCGAATGGAAAGTCAGTTTCTAAATGCTTGCGCACGGCTTTTAATATGTTTGTAGCTTTCTCGTCGCCAAGAAGACGTAATCCGGCAGTGGCCTTGACGGCGATCGGAGTACATCCTTTCTTCTTCTCTGGAACGGTATCTAGAGCTACCTTGAGCAATGGGTCCAAAGACTTAGCAGCACCTTCAGTGTTAGTATCGAATGAAGATAAACCTGGATTCAACATCTCGAATGTTTCATTGATTAATTTTGGTGGTGAGTAACAGATATCAAACTCATAAATATGGATTCTTGATCCTGTAGAGCCTGCGTCAACCATGATCACATACTCAGGTTCTTTCTTACAATCAGCAACCGAGGTCTCCGCGTCTGCGTCTGAAACCTCAGCAGAGGTGTCTTTCTCTGGAACTCCTTCATATGCCACATTGGAATCTTTGATAGCGTCGAATTCACCTTTCAGTGATGTTGCATCATTAGAATCGTGTTTTGGGGCTTCCTTAAATGTTTCAGAATCTGTGAGTTTCTCTTTGGACCCTTTGATATCCTTCTCGGAATCTTTGGAGTATTGGGGTGAAGTTCCAGGGTCAGCTCTAGGGGGTTCCTCTTTTGGAGGTTGCTTAAAATCGACAGAGTCATCTGCATATTGAGGTGATGTTGCTACTTCAGCATTTGGAGAAGGAGGGTATACTGGTCTCTCGTTACCCCCATTAATGTCCTCAGCTTCCTCTTGCTTTATGGAGTCCAGTGAACTAGCAGCCTTCTGAAGGTTCTGGGACAGACTAACGGGAGTTGAGAACAAAAATGTTACAACTCCAAATAATAAGAGAGCCCCTAATATGAACCTGATGTTGAGTTTGATAGTCATAATTTTGAATTCGCTTCTGAGTAGGGTTCCCGTCCTAGTTCTTCGCTATATGATCAAAACAACCTCCTCTTTATGGTTTAAAAACAGTTCGATACAGTTGAAACGCGTGAAAAAAAATAGTGAAATATGTGTCTGAACCAATACATGAAGTTTCTACCGCGAATTTATTCTGAGACCTAGCGAAAACGATCCCAGGTATATATAATAATCTTGGAAAAAGTGCGTGGGTCTGATGGATGCCTCGAAAGAAGTGTGTAGAAGATTTTAAGAAATGTCAAGAAATGTTGAGAAAGCGAAATCTGTTCTTTTCAGGTACCAGGAGCAGCAGGCAGAGAAAGGAGGGTATATTGACTATGGTAGATCTGCGAGACCCAAGTTTGTTGGTTCAGTTGATAGCCTCAAAGAAGCAGAAGGATGGAGACGACAGATTGTGCAAGAGATCAAGCAGCGGGTGTTACAGATCCACGATGAAAAGCTGCCGGATTACAAAGTGCGAGATGTGAATGATGTGATCAATAAGCTGATGAAAGAACGAGTATCATGGGACTACAGAATCAAAGAGCTGGGGGGACCAGACTATTTAAAGAGTTCGAAGATGCTTACAGAAGGCGGTGTAACGTTGAGAGGGTACACCTATTTTGGTAGAGCCAAGGAACTACCTGGAGTGAAGGAGATTCTAGAGCAGCAGAATAGGGAAAACAGGGAGAAAGGCGAGAAGAGAGACAATGAACAGAACAGAAGGAAATGGATAGAAGAATTGGAGAAGCGGGCTAACCTTGAATACTATGGTTATTTGGACGAACCGTCTGTCTCTGGTGCTGGCTCTCAGGCTGTTATAGAGGAGGTGAATCTTATACTAGAACAGAATGATGTTGGTGTTGAGTTAGATAATGAATATCAAGACGCCAAGGATGACGAAGAAAATCTCCACTGCGAACTTTTAAGATTCGAGAAAAGGGCTTCAAGAAAGAGAGCTAAGCAACTATCTCAAAAAGAAGATCCTAGTGAAATACCTGTAATCCCCGAACTAAACCCCCCTTCTCAGCAGGACATTGAAAGTTTTCTAGTTGAGAGACGAAAGAGAGAATTAGCAGAAAAATACAATATTTAATAGTAATGATGGCACCTATTTATGTCTGTAACCTACAAGTTCTTTCGAATAATGTAATTAAATAAATTGGGAAAAAAAAATTATATGTACAAAATGACTATAATAACATAAAACCTTCATCCACTGAAGAATGATATACCTCGTAAATCTATCATTTTTTCTTTCATGTCTTTGGCCAATATTGGAATATTTGCAAATTCTATCGTTTTGGTTTTTTTTTTTGGGGAAAAAAAATTCTCTATAAAAGGAAAGCTAATGAAGTCGATTCAGCCATTCTTCGAACAAATAAACTGTTTTGCGTTACTTTATGAATGTTTTTCTGTTTTTTTGTCTTGATCATTATTTCATTCGTTATCAAATAATTAAATAAGGGTTGTGGGGGCAGATTGGAGAGGAGCTGATGTGAACTGACTGATCATTGAACTTATTTACAAGCTTTAGCCAAGTAAGTAACCAAATCGTTTCTATCTTTTTCTTTCTTCAAACCACCAAACGCCATCTTAGTACCTGGGATATATTTCTTTGGGTTCTCCAAGTAATCAGACATTGTTTGCTCATCCCATAAGACAGCTTTCTTGATGTTTGCATCAGTATAGGAGTAACCAGCAGCTTGACCAGAGTGACGTCCAAAAACACCGTGTAAATTTGGACCAACTTTGTGAGGACCACCTTTCTCAACAGTGTGGCACTGTAAACATCTAGTTTTGAAAAGGGTGGCACCTTTCTTTTCTGAACCTTTCTTGAATGGAGCTGGCATTGCTATCTATATGATCACTATCTGTGTTGAAAGTCTGTTTATACTTAGTTCACAAGGGAAATTTGAAGAAAATAGCTACGATTTTTCTTTTTATATGGAACGCAGAACAAAATATTTTCTATTGATGTGAATGGTTGAAATTACACTCTATGCGCTCGATTATGATTACGCGGCATTTCATTTGTCGAGACCGAATGCAGTCTGATGCGCTTTGATACGGCCACTCTTTCTATAGCCCTAAGATGAAAGCTATGGGCGCCTTGGAAAAAGTGAAAGAGTACTCCAAAAGACGCGTTATGGAAGTACAGTCTTCTCGCCCAGATTTCCTACTTCCATCTAAGTGCTCCACGCTCTACATTCGATATTATTTCGCCTTCAAAGCCGCTCCCTATGTAACAGCGTGCCCAAAGTCGATATGGCCGAGATGAGACAACAAGAATCTTATGTAAGTGCGGGACAGTTACCCGTTTGTTCCAAGATTCTCTCTGCGTCTCAAAGCGCTTGGTATAGGACACACAGTTTAGTGAGGCATGGGAGACAGCCTTCTTACAACTTGACGACCGTACCTTGAGCTCAAGGGCAGATCATTTTGTGAATGGCTGTTCGTGAACTTCTTGTCAAATCCTAATTTCATTACACGATGCAATAATACCGATTTTGGACCTCGAGAAAAGCGCTCATGGGTTCCGTGGCTTTTATTTTTAAAACGTTCCTCATGCAGATTTCACATAGAGTCTATTTTTTTTTTGATTACATCTGATATCAAAAAATTATATTTTTACTATATGCATCCATCAGGAGGGCTCGTACCCCCGTTTATTATTGACTGTATAGATAAGGTATTATATTGAAATCCAGGGATAAGAACTCCCACAAGCTAATACCTGGATAGAGTGCATAGCATACTGGAGACGCTAATCACTTTGATCAATCAGTTTTACTTCCGTCCTAGATGTGAATTTTTCGAGAAACTTTAAAACCCAGGCCTTTCTTTGCCGGGGCCACACACACACACACTTTCTCTCTCTCTCTCTCTCGCTCAGTGTTCTGTTTCTTCTGTAGAACGTATCAAATTTTAGTTCTGGCGCAAGACTCAGCTCAAAAAGGTGCTTTGACAGCCAACACATGATATGGCTCTTGAGATTTGTACGATATGTTCAGAACAAGAATCCAGATACAAATGTCCCAGATGTAGTGTTCGGTACTGCTCTTTAACCTGTTTCAGATCGCCGAAGCATCAGCATGAACAAGGTCAGTTACAAGAGACTCAAGAGAAGCCTCAAACACCTCTAAATGAGGAAAAAGTGGAAGATTCTAAGTACTCCGAAATATTCAAGGATGAAAAACTGAAGTATTTGCTCAAATTCAAGTCACTGCAAGTTCATTTGAGAAGTGTATACGAGATACTGTGCGATGAGACAAAAACAACTGAAGAAAGAAAGGATCTTGCGAATTACAAACTTACAAGCCTGAGATCTACTGGAGGTGATGAGAATGAACTAGTTGAAGAGTTCTGTCAGCAGGTACAACACTTGTTGCACGACAAGTAAGATTATCTAACCTAGATTTTTGAATTTTGGTCTCAATAATCCCTTTTGACCTCTTACTTTGATTCTGAAGATGGAACCACCTAAATCTTCTGGGTTTTCATTCAGCTTTGCAGGATCATCCAAGTTCAAATTGGCACTGGTTATAAACAACTCATCTCTATCGACGCCACCGAAAGAGGCTGCTGAGATCCTTTTAGCTGGTAATTTGAATGTTTCAACCAATTGACCATTCTCATCAAAGTGCAGAATGGATGAAGAACTCCACACCGCAGTGAAGATATGGTTATCTTCGGTCAATGCAAATCCATCGGGTTCCGGACTCTCCAAATCTGGAAGAACTTTTTTAAAGTTAATGAATGGTTGTTTGTCTGAAAGTCTGCCGGTAGTTTTATCAAACTTGAATTTATAAATTGTGAATTCCAAACTGCTCGTCCAGAATAATGTCTCGCCATCTTTGGACCAATTGATACCATTTGGAATCAGCACGTTAGAAATTTCCTCAGTGATTTCACCCTGGGGTGTAATCTTTAAAACCTTACCGTCTTTGATTGGGCCGTATTCAAAAGTGCCCATCAATCCAGCCCATATGTTGCCTAATGGATCAACATTCCCATCATTCGATCTCAGTTTCGGGTTCTCTGGGTAGTAAAATTTGTATTTAAACTCTTTGGTCTTGAAATTATATTCTGCAACTCCCCTAGTAGCTCCAATCAAAATCACATCATCGTTTTCCGTTAGGTAAATTACGCTTAGGTAGTCATCATCGCGGTGTAACACTTCATGTGATTCTTTAATCGAATCCAAATCAGCTGCAGAATACTCATCTTCAGAACTCTCTGGTAACTTGACTCGATGAACTTTACCGGCTATTATATCAACCCAAAGTAATGTTCTGTTGGAAGAGTTATAGGTTGGGCCTTCTGATAATCGTCCTGAATAATTAAGAAAGGCCTAAAAAAAGCTGTTAGAAGAAGGGAGAACAGTAAATTGAATTGAGGTCTTACTTTAGTTATTGTGGTTGTTTTAGACATAATCGACTTCTTATGCTAAGCCTCAATTGTTAGTATAGTATACAATAAACACCGAAGAATGCAATATGTTGGATGTGTATAAGGAACTAACGAACGACCCTCGACCGACGAGGATTTCCGTTATAATTGAGATTCCTTTGATGTTGCGCCGAACGAAGTATAGTTGATCAATCTATGGGAGAACACCAAACCAGAAGACCATTCTTTCGAAACGGAAGGCTCACAGGCTCATAAGTCATCTATTTATATTAGAATCACAATTCGCTGATACGATTTCGGGCTCTTTAATCCAATTACGTGCTTGTCATTAGGGCTATATCAGTCGCTGGTATGGTGTGTGTGTGTTTCTCTTCTTCTGTAAAGCTATCGTTCTTTGAGTAAAATCCTGTAGTTCATGAAATATGTAAGGAGAAACATCTGAAAGACAACCAGGAGCTTCTCATTGAATAGAACTTGTAACCTTTTTAGCTCAACATCTCGTTCTTAATAGTTGTCATAAATAATTAATCCCCCCCTCCTCAGAAAAAAAAAAAAAAAAAACAGTTTAATTATGGCATTAATACATTATACATAGCTGAACTTGACTCGCTCATATCTTGAGCATGAATCTTTCCTATTTCAAATTTAGAACATGATATGATGTGATTCATTTCAATTCATACAAGCGTGTGAGAAATAAGTCACCCTAGCAGTACTTGTGCCTGATTTCAAATAAACGATACTAGTAGAGGTGTGATTGTATTTTGCTGCTCCTACTTTGCTTATCATCTACGGTGTAGATCGAGGTCACTAGAAAGATTAAGTGAGCACACGAAAACGATTGTCTCACGCTTTCGATTTCGATTACTATGTTATTTTGGCGAAAAGGCCAAAAGGTTCATGATCCTGCTTTTCAATCAAGTAACTCTGAACGATAGGTGAATTTCTTGGAAAGTACTAGATCCAAAATTATGATGGACTTATAAGGGTATAGTGGCATAATTGGGCTATTACAGGCTCGATCGACATTCTAGGTTCGCAACTCTGCAAGATGCTGAAATTCCATACGCTTCTCAAAGATGTTACGGTGAAAGATGAGTTCGTTTCCAGTCAATTCTTTCAATCTCAAAACACCTCCTTAGTCAATAGAGTAGTATAAACAAGATTTTCAAATAGCGATTAGAGAGGGTGAGACAAAACTCTAAAAATGTGGAACCATTTAACCGAACAGCGAAGCTGCAGTTTTGCTATGAAATGTAGGATAATGGAACAAAACAAACACCAGACCCGCTGATTTGGATCGGCTGGATTCTGCAGTACGTAAGATAGCACCAATAGTAGCCAAGACCATGTTCTGTAGACAACTTATGAAATCCAGTATCAGGATATCTACTGACTGAACATAGCGAGATATCTGTAAGGAAATGTTAATACGGTTTTCAATGCAGGCCTCAGCACTATAGTACAGATGCTTGAGCGCAGATCCTTTATTCTGTAAAGTATGAAAGTTAGTGAATAAATTGTAGTTTTGAAAGGCGAAAGAGCCCCGTAAAAGTGTCGTTTCTACTTCAGTTGCCAGCAAGGTACGACCGTGGGTGAACGTTCTAAAACTGAGCCTTGTATTCACTATACTTTTTTTTTCCTGATGTCTTTCATCCTTGTTCCGGAAGTTTTGTGTGCACCAAGCTCGAAAAGTGAGATTATTTCCTTTTACTTGATTTATGCATGACAGATAGTTAGACTAAGCCTATCCTGCAGATTAACAGCATCAGTTGCACCGTATTAAAATCGGGAAACAGAACTAGTCCCTATCTCCAGAATGAGAAGTGAACAATTGCAGCCAAGGAGAGGGAATGATTCGAATACTTTACAGGATGCGCGGTATGCTGTATTACGAACACCAAGGACTTCACACTGAGAGATGGAGCACGCAAGATCATCTAGTCAGATCATTCATATGAGTAATCTGTGCTGAAGGTAGGGATGTACAACTTGCAGTTGAAGCTAGCGTCTTCTCAACATGCCGGTGAGCTTTTTCAGCTTTTCGAAAGGAGTGGAGAAAAAGAGAAAAAGAGAGGGAATCGGAAAATCCAAATTCAGATGTATGGATTGGATCCCACACAATCTTGCACTTTGGGCTGTATTGCTTACTGTAATGCTTACTGTCTTTAGAGATTCGAGACCTGCGAAACGCGTCATGCCGCGCCGAAACTCAAGCCTTTGTCAATGTAGTTTGAGAAGAGCGAGGGCAGCGCTTTTTGCGTGGGACTTGTAAAAAAAAAAAAAAGAATGGGTATGAGACTGAGGGGAGCGATCAAATAACTTCATGGCCCGTAAACAAAAAAGAAATGAAAAAGTATTGATGGGTACAATCTAAGTTCCAAGCCAAAAAAGAAATGCAATATGCATTTTGCAATTTTGGAGCTAGTGATGGGAGCTAGTGTTTGGTGCTCACTGCTTATTTTTTTGCAGGTTGCGACACTTGGGTGATCAGGGAAAGTGGCATTGCCTCCCCCGGGGTCACCTTTTACTACATTCAGGATACTGCGTGTTGTTTAGCGGAATTTGTAGAAATGATTGTGAACTGTGTGTGGGTTTTTGCAAATCGGGAGGCAAAAACTGCTGCTGCTACTTCTACTTTCAGCGTATTTTATTTAGTGTAGGTGAAAGAGAATATCAACAGCTGTTGATAAAAAAAAACAAGAGAGAAAGAAGAAGAAGAAGGTGGAACAAGAAGGTGGAACAAGAAAACAACGGTTTGATTTCGCAAAGAGGAAGAAAAGATACACGAAGAAGTATCGTGGCATTCTTCTTCTTCTTCTTCTTCTTTTTAATAATATTATTATTATTATTATTAGTAGTCGCAGTAGTACGAACTGTCTAACCAACATGGCAAAACAATATGGAGTTCCAGAACAAGTTCGAAACCCGGGAATAAGATGGAACAAGCTTGGAAATCGAAAGTGACAAGGGCAGAGGCACACAAAATTATGTGCGTAACCCATCTAGACGTGCTGCATCATGCTCCCACCGATTTGCCTCCAACATTCGCAGAGCGTTTCACGAGCGTTTCACGAGGGAAACGAGCGAATGCAATGCTTCGTGGCACTTCTGAAAACAGAGCTTGAAAGTGAGACCACATGTAAACAGCAGAGTGAGGGACCCTACGTACGCAGCACGACACATGTAGATTAGGCCAAGAGCACCCTACGCACACAAATCCCTAGCCGCCACGCCACGACTTACTACTGGCTCAACGTCGAAGGGTCAATTCCAGGGTCATTTAAAAGAAAAGAAGGGGAAGTCACCAATGAACGAACGAGCAAATACGCCTACTGGCCGCCCACTCGCGAGTCGTGTGTCGTGACCCAAACGTAAAAATGCGTCATTACAACCGTGCAGCGTAGTAAGACGCAAGAGTATGAGTGTGAGTATGAGTATATAACCTTTGGGCGTGTTTGTCAGATTCTGAATTCCACCTCTGCTATTGCCTGCTGCCAATGTACGCCTGTTTCTGAATAGTGGGAGTTTGGCGGCTTCGAGCACAATAATAGCCAATGTTTCCCCATGCAAAGACAAGTCCGGAAAACGACACGCTTCTTTTGCAAGGCCAGATGAAGTAACTAGATGAGGCTAACACAAAGTGCCTTGCCACCTCCCGTTCTACTGTAGCACGCACTGAGCATACTTCCCCAGCGAAGCACAAGCGCCTCTATGCTGTGTAGACTAGCGCAGCGCAACTCTTGTCGATTTCGGTTGGCTCATTCGGGGCAAAAGAGCTCTTTTTTAGTTACTTTCGTTATAGATATTTTTTTTTTTTTTTTTTTTTTGGTTTTTTTGGTTTTTTTTGGTTTTTCTTGCTTGTTTGATACAAACTTTACTAGCGTCTTTACAAGTTAGAGTTCAGCACAATCCAGCAGTCCATTCCATTCCAGTCCAGCTGAATTCGATTCACTGCAACCACAGTTCAGTCTAGTCCAGTTGGGTGGTTTGCGCTTTTGCGCTTTTTCTGTTTTCAGCCCGGATGTAAGTATATTTTCGCATCTCTTTTTTTTTTTTTTATGCAGGCTGAGCCAGCAGGAGCGAGGAAAGAGGAAAGAGGCAGAGAACAACAGCGAGAGGATAGTCCATTGCGAGCGAAAAGAAAAGGAAAAAGGAGAAACACCATGAAATTGAACCTCAAGAACCCGAACAGCGGAACAAGGGACGGTTGGAAGCACACACACACATGGCACAGCACGGCACAGCACAGCACAACTTGCAAGCCGATGGGAAGCAATCTACAGGAGCTGATTATGAGTTTGCTAGCTAAGACAGTTAGTTCCGGCTCTGCTGGATGGATGACTTTACTTGTGTTGGACCGCAAAGTTCCAGGATGCGAAAATGCTATTATTGATGCAATGCTTATTTTATGCTGAAGCTGTGCTTGGATTAATTAAAAAAAAAAAAAAATCGTCTCAGACAGATTGGAAATTGCCAGTTAAAAAAGCTGATCTCATCGGGCCTTCTACCCCCCCAAAGTCAAATCGCTCCCGGTTATTTATAAGATGGTAGGAATCCTCAAAACACACACACACCCACAGAGAGAGAGAGAGAGAGAGAAAAGAAGCACAGGGACACACGTACGCACACTCTTCAATCTCAGTCCGAGCGCGAACAGTTGACTTCATTTTTTGTACAGAGGAACCCTACTGCCGCTGGCCATGTCGACGCCGGACTATTTCTTGAGCAAGAGCGACGCCTTCATAGGGCTCGCGTCCGCTATATACTTCCAGCATGAAGAGGCAAACGAAACTGTCGACCCCAAGTTCCTCAGCGACATGTCTTCTCTACTCTCGATAACGAAGCTAAACAGACAGACTCAGGCTCATTCTTTGTACTACTTGTACCTACTAGTGAACCACAAGCATTCCCTATTCCAGCCCAAGGGTAGAGAAGCACAGTTTCAGACTTCCTCGAGACACAAACTATTGTCAAGCGCTTCCAGGAAAAGCTACTCTCAGTTGTTCGAGTTGATGGTTGTTCTACTCATGATTGCAAACAAAGCCATCGACGACTCCTCATACACTTTGAAAACATGGACAAATCTTACACCAATCACCTCTGAGGTGCTGAAGAGAAAAGAGTTGATTGTTTTGAAAAAGATCAACTATAATGCCTTCCTCACTGGTGACGATTATGCCAAATGGTGTTCTCACCTGGACAAAATGCATCTTGCCAGTGACATGGCTCTGAAGTCTTCCGACGTCTCTTCGTGGTGCAGACAACTCGCGCCTCTGCCAAGTCTCAGCCCTTCGCTGGTTTTAAGCGACTGCCCGCCTACACCCAGCTCACCAGTTTCCGAGATACAACCCGTCTCTACTCAACAGCCGTCATCAGCCGTGACTCTTAAGAGAAGCTTCAGCGATGCTCAGGGCGATTTCTCATACGGTCACAGCAAGAAGCTATGTCCTGATAGCTACATTTATCCTGATTATCCACACTGTACTAATGACAACTTGCTAAAGGATAACCTGGGTCTCAACTATAATTACAACACTGGCCTCACTACACTAAACAGTTCAGCAGGCGGTGCGCTTTACTCTTACCCAACCAACGAACTAGCAACTTCAAACAGACAGTTGCCACCGTTACAGCTTCCAACAATCCAGGAGCGTCTCAAAACGCTGACTTATCTGCAATCACCGGTGCACTCGATGAACTGCCCCTGTTGTGCAATGACTAACATGGCTAACTCGTACTTCAATTCTCTGAAATTAAAGTTGTGAGTTTCAAAATTAATTAACGATTTTACGATACAACTACGGACTAGTGAACTTTTTTCTTTGGCAAATACGATAAACTTCTATAGGGAGAAGTACTTTTAATCTTAATAATAAAAGAATCAAACCTCTCTTTTGAGTGAGTGCTCATGATATGAAATCATCCAACTGTAGACTTCTTGCGAGGCTCTCCCACCGCATATTGAGGATAAAATAAAGCAAACATTTACATTAGGTTTTTTTCTCGCTTTGCAGATTGATCTACATGAGAGTTCCATTCTAGCTACTCATCTCTATTATTTTACGATGCTGGCACAATTTCAGCGTTACTATAAAGCCCCAGGTTTAGGCCGTCTAATCAACGTCTTCTCTCCTGACTGAACCTCGCATCATGGGAAAGAACGCCAACTTCGCCTCCCTCCCATACCCATCGTTGTTACTGTTCGAAAGTTCAGAAAAGTACAAGCGCCTCCACCACCCTTTCAAGAAGACGACAAGCTACTTTTTCTGGAAACGTCGAAACTTGAATTCTTTGAGCCTCATGCAGATTGCTGAAACGCCGGCTGAATTTCAAAATCGTTGAGCTTTGTCCCGATATGGTATGCCTACTGGCGAGTTCGAAAGCCTCGAGTCTCTTGTCAGAATAAACTTTGTAGTCTTCTTTAGCTCGTTCGCATCGTACGTGCGACGGAGAGCCACTCCTATCCCAAGTAGAATAAGCACTGAATTGATGTGAGGTTCTATAATGTAGTATGGTCAGCATGGAAACCTCCCTGCGAATTGGGGAAACTCCTCTGTTCGATATTTCCTCTTTCCATCGCCGATGCGCCAACTCACTTCAATCCTTCTCATTATGAGTGTGATTAGTCTCTAAAATTTGATTCAAGTCTGTATTTTCCGTTTTTAGACTAAAATGGCACTCAATAGAAGTAAGAACATGACCATGATCTAAATACAATAGAAGTAAGAACATGACCATGATCTAAATACATTAGAAGAATAGAGGCAATCCCGGTGCCAGAGGAATAGTTGATTTGACCAAAAAAAAGGGCCGAGAGCCCGTATATCCTGACACAAGTTACGATACTAAGAGGAAAAAGAAAATACAAGGATCAAGTGAGATACCAATAAAAAAAAAGCTTATACAGAGATTAAGAAACTGCAGAGCCGAAGCATGGAAATTGTCCTACCGGTCTTCTGAACTTTCAGCTTGAGAGGGCGGTTTGAACTTTTGGAAACTCAAGTATAGATGATACCGCCATCGACCACGATGTTTTGACCAGTGATGTAATCGGCTTTCTCAGAGGCTAGAAAACTAACTAAATTGGCAACATCTTGTGGTTGTTCACCTCTTTTCAAGGCGATATCATTGATGTACTTCTTGACTGTCTCTCCTTTTGGGGTACCATCCAGCTCACCCATCTTCTCATCGATAAGGTCCCACATCTTGGTTAATACGATACCTGGACAATACGCATTGACGGTTATTTTTTGAGGAGCTAGTTCCTTTGCAGCAACTTGCGTTAATCCTCTAACGGCAAATTTGCTAGCTGAATAGAGTCCTAGAATAGACATTCCTTGATGAGCAGCAATTGAAGAAGCGTTGATAATCTTACCGCCCTGTCCCAATTCCTTGAACTTTGCACTTGCAGCCTGAATACCCCATAAAACGCCACCAATATTAATGCTTGAGATTCTCTCAAGGTCTTCAGGTTTGACCTCTGCCAATGTTGAGATCTGTGCAACACCTGCATTGTTAATCAAGGTATTGAAAGCACCTAGACCTTTGTAGGTCTGATTGACAGCATTGAAAACCTGGTCTCTTTTACTAGTGTCAGTTGCAATGAAGATTGAGTCTTGGCCGAGCTTTTTAATCTCGTTTATTGTTTCTTCAGCCTGTGCTTTTTGGAAAGGCAAGTCGCCAATGGCCACACGGTAACCGTCTTTTGCCAATTGTATCGCAATTGCTCTGCCAATCCCTTGTGCAGCACCTGTTACTAACGCTACTTTCCCACTCATTTTTGAATAACACTGTATAGAATGGATCGAGAATGGGGAAATAGTAGACAATTCGCACAAAATCCTAGCATATTTATACCTTTATTGTTGGTCCACCACGCGAGCCTTATAGTTTTACCCCCTTTTCTAATAGATGACACAAAGGACACACTACACTCTGCAATAACTACAATAATACCTACTTTTATTCGCATTCCGAAAGAAATGGAGAGTGCACACGCACACGCTACTACGGTTGAAATTATATAGCCCTAAACTCCCACATATTAGCAAATAAGAACCCAAAGAGACCCAAGAAATCAGTTCAATGTTGTGGGGTGAGTGCAGACATCGATTAAAAAAATAGCCTATCAAAGAAAAAAAAACAAAGGAATCCGTGGAACGGAACACTGTGGTGAAGATTAAATGTAAATAATAATCCCACAAATTGTGGGTTAAGCTTTAGGTATACCCCCCTGGAACCTACTAGAAAGTGTTCCTATCCAGCAACGCTAGTTCTCAAAAGTTCGTTCTGCAATCGCACACCGTCTACAGGATCAGATGCGGTCTTTGATCTTTGGATAAAATCTGCCAACAAGAAGCGGCTCTGCAAATATGTTGATGACATAATGGCGTACTAATACACCCATATAATCAAAAAAAAACACACACACACACAGAAGAGCGAAATATTACGTAAAAACTAGATACTATTTTCAAAATTCGTAACAATTTTGTTATCTGTCAAGTTGTCAACGAATGGACTTCGAACTATTAGTCTTAACTTTATAGGTAGAAAGAAGAAACCGAAGAACTCCATCAAACGACACTCCAAAAGCAGTCTATTGCGCTATCGAGATTAGATATACAAAATTATGAGATGCAAATCGAGAAAACTCCATCTTGTAAGATGTTGAAAGAAGGTATTATTAAATCTTTGACGCTACCAGTTTCGTTAGATCCTCAGAATGGAACCATAAAATATGGGGTTGTTGCGGATGCTACAGTGCTTACATGTGGATGTATAATATCAGAAGCGTTTGCTCGGGATCAGAAGGGCTCGAGTGATCATTTTTCATGTCCATTGTGCAAACAAGATTCAAAGATATTGAAAGGAGTTGAAAGCTTGAGGAGTCTTTTCAGCGTTCTGAACCAAGAGAGCAATGAGGTGATCATTGATAATAATAATGGAGTACATGACCCAGAAGGCCCGAGTAAAAAAGAATCGTTACTATCTTTGTTCTATTCTGTGGCTAATAACGTTAACGAGCAATATAATGAACAGAAAGCTTCGGAAACGCCGACATCTTCAAGGTCTTCTTCAATGAGTGGCAGAAGTAGTTCCATTGTTACATCCCATAACAAGTCATCCAATCATTCGGTTCACTCCTCAACTCCTACAGCAACTAATTCATCATTTTTAACAAACTTCCATCATTCTTCCACAGCTAGCCAAGAACAGCAACAAGAACACGAGGAGTACAGGTTTGTGAAATGCTTCCCTACCTATCGAAGACATTTCCATTATTCGACGCATTCTAAATTTCTGAAAACGAAGTCGAAAACTTTTATAAATAACTCAATCTCTCCAAATGCAAAATTTTTTGCCTTACTGAGCTCGAAAAAATGGGAAGTTTTCCAGATTGCAGAGAAATCAACTTCTCCCCCAAGACTATACTGTTGTGGCAAATCCACAGGTGAGTATGGTACGACGTTTGAAAACTTGAATAAACCTCCAATGGACGAAATAAGAGGTGGGGGCGAAGATCCAACCGTCTTGAATCAAAAAATCATGGATTGGGAATACCTCTATTGTGCGCTATCTGAATCTTATCTCGTCATTTCTGGAACTCATGGCATTTCCAGAGTATTTGATCTGGAAAACAAAGGACGTCCAATCTATATCTATTCTTCGGACTTTCCTATCAGATGCCTAAATATTTCTCCAAATTCAAAACTCATTGCTTACGGTATAACTGGTAAGGATCGGGTATCAGGGTCAGAGCAAGCTTTAATAATGTTACATAAACTATCATTCAACAGTACAAGTTCAACATTGGTAAAAGTTGATCCAATAACCATTACCTTTCCCTATAGAGATCCGATAAATCAGGTCAGTTTCTCTATTGATTCGACGTATCTTTGCTGTTCAACCGCACTGGAATCACGGTTTTTGACAGTATGGGTGAAAAACCCCGATGAACCAAAGCTAGTGATGAAATCAATAAGATCGTTGGATACCTCTTTAGAAAGCGAAGGCATCACTGATATCAAGATGTTCCCTAATAACAAATTCATGGCAATCACATCGGTGGCATTCAATGCACCCCCAATACTAATTGATAATAATATTAGAAGCATCAACGGACTCCAAACGGTAGCGCAACCCAAAATGTTGCTCAAGTTGGACGAAATAGGATCTTCGATTCATAAGTGCTGTGTAAGCCCAAGAAATGATGCAGTAGC
This sequence comes from Liangdongia quercuum, assembly GCA_030579675.1. NCBI lineage: Eukaryota > Fungi > Ascomycota > Saccharomycetes > Phaffomycetales > Wickerhamomycetaceae > Liangdongia > Liangdongia quercuum. The sequence goes on along the minus strand of JAKTRK010000007.1, from coordinate 117,481 downwards.
ATTTTTAGATAGGAATGGAACTGTTTTTCTGGTGTTTGCAACGAAATTGAACCAAGAATCTAAAAGAGTTCTGATAGTGGATCAGGTATCAAATGCAATCAGGATGAGAGAGGCAGCAAGTATGTCTTTTTCAAATGATGGGCATCGACTATACATCGTCGATAGAAAAGGGATATTGTATATTAACGATTTTGCGTCTGGTTTACCCCAAAGTTCAGAGGTCACGAAATGTAAACCAGTAAGTTAGGCAAAACGTTCATCAATAATTTGTATTATCTGTAATTTTAATGATCTGAAGTTTTTAGAAAAAAGAGTTTCTATAATCAATGTAGGCCTTGAAACCGAGTTTTTCATTCAACATTCTGATTAAATGAGTGCTATACGTAGAGAATAAAACGAGTAGAATTGTGTCATTCTGATTAAATTATTTAACATGATCATTCAAGATTTGCTTAGTGCTGTGAAGAAAAGAGATCAACCGCCATCGCGAGTTCCGATCACTATTGTCAGTTCCAATCATTATCGCCAAGTCCAACTGCTATCATTAGGTTCAGCTACCTATTACAGTCAAATGCTAAAGTCGGCTGAAGAGAGAGGATAAATGCATTCATTAATAAAAACCAGTCTCCCCATCAACTTAAAAGATTCGAAATATCCATAACATTACCAGCACCGGCACCTGTTGCAGCACTATTACGGGGATGATTTTCTTCCGTTCTTGCAGCATTAAACGGCTTCTCAGTATTAGAGTCAGAATCGGGAAGAATTGTGGTTTGGGATGATACGGAGTTGGGCTGCTTGTTATTATGATTGCAAGGAAGAGCGACAGGTGGCACTGATTGCTGTGAAGTAGCTTTAGGTGCATAATTATCATTAGTCTCAGAAAAGGAAAATCCAGGTTTGAAAACTGGTTTCTGGTTTTCATAAGAAGTTGCAGTAGATGAATTTGGGTATTGAGAAGTGCTGAATGGCGTCATAGATACAGCAGTTAATGAATTTCTATGACCTGCAATACTACCTGAAAGATGATTTGTGGATGCTAAGGAATTTTGTCTTTTATGGTGTTGTGAATTAGTGAATAAATCATGAGCAGTTGAGGATTTTCTTGAATTATTGTTCGAGAGTTCTGGATAATCACCGTAGCTCGTCACGTTATTATTCCAATCGAACGAGATCGAACTGTTTCTAGAAGAGGGTCCCCTTGATAAAGGCGAAGCTGAAAAAGGAGATGAGGATCCTGCCGTAGAGGTCAGAATTGTCTGAGCAGAGTGTCTTCTCATAGGTATGTGTTGTTCTTCCAAAAATCTTCTAATTCCAGGCTGCTGCTGTTGTTGTTGTTGTTGTTGTTGTTGTTGATATAGCTCTTGATTTATGCTAGAGGATCTTGATTGAGGTGGGGGCATGTGGGAACTCCCGCTGAGCATTATCATAGGCTGTTGCTGATGATGCGGAGGAGGTAGAATTTGATGCTGTTGTAGTGGTATTTGATCAGCTCCCTGGAAAATCGAAGTATTAAAGGACGGTGAAGAATTTCCGAACGGAATATGCTGATGATGTTGCTGCTGCTGTTGCTGGTGGTGGTAAAAAGAAGAAGTTGGCAAAGGTTGAAACTCAGGATTTCTGTGGCTCGTTTCTTGTAGAACAGCTTGACTTGATGCCCTTCTTCTTCTATTCGCACCGCCATTCCACCAGTTTTTGATAGCGTTATCGGATCTTCCATTTAAATGCCTTGCAATCTCTGCCCATCTTTTACCATATTTACCCACTAATTGTTCTATTAAATGGCCCTCCTCTGGGGTTATTGGTGTTCTATTCAAACTAGGTTTCAAGTTCTGATGGTAGCGTTCTCTGCATTGCTTTGGAGTTCTAGTCCCAATATCTTGAGAAATTCTTACCCAATTCGAAGCACCATGTACATTTATTGATTCCATCAACTTTCGATCTTCATCCGGTGACCATGGACCGCGGCGTAGATTTGCGGCTGGTGGTTGCATCTCAGAGTCTGACACAACATCTTGAGATACAGCAAGATTTTTCTGCTGCTGCTGCTGTTGTTGCTGGCTATTTGCGGAGGAAGATTTTGGTGTTGAAGGAGAAGACTTAGGAGTCGAAGAAGATGAGCTCTGATCAGCAGAGTTTATTGGAACTGGAATCATGACTTAGTTAGTCCGAAAATGTTATATGGAAGACACTTGGTCGGTTTGTTGATGTTATTTTAACGGAAAGTAGAATGGGTATTATTGGACTGCAATTGGGGGTATGGACGTATTCTTGTTGGTTAAGATAGACCCAGCGTGGGGCAGGAAGGTAGCACCTGTGAATCGAGTAACAGGTAGCTGTGTATTGAGGCAATGAGCGATTTCAGGCACGGGACAGGGGAGGCCTGGCTTAGTTCTCGAGTGTTGTTTGCGTTTTATATATTATCGTTCCTGGGTTTTGGTTTTGTGTAACACTTTTTCCTCCCAAGTAAAATTTAGGTTTACAGTTGCAGGAATGAAAAAGAACTGAAGTAAAGAAAATTATTGCATCCTGATGGAAGAAAGGATGCAATAGACGTTCAGATGGTGATCCTTCTCACTATGTAGGTTCACAATCGATAACTGTGTTGGCTGTTCACTCTGAGGTGCTATGCTAAAATGGCGGAAGAAATAGGACTCGCTGATGGAGTGAACGGATTACACCCCCTAGTAATGAGGAGTCGTAGTGTAGTGGCTTCAGAAGCGAGTTAGCACCTTCAGTTATTATTAAGTACAGTGAATGTGGTCGTCTACACCGACGTTCTGATGCGCCTGTTAGCAATAATTTTATTTAGTAGCAGGTCTAAAGTTTTGGTTTTCAGTAAAACGTCATGGTCTAATGAAACGATCGGTTGAACTTATACTGCAGCTTTCAAGAGTAAAGACTTCGAAATTGAAGATGATGACTGTTAGTACGTACTCCTGTATATTAGGCCTCTGCTGTGGTAGACTGAAGAATCTCAGACGGGATGGTTGATCTTTCAAAATCCCAGGGCAAGAGTGAGCTGCTTGATATGGAATCAAAACTATTCGAGCAACTAGATAATGTAAAAGTCAGTTTACAAGCCGTAAAATCTAACAAAATAGCACGTATATTATGTAATCTTAAAGAATGCAGATTTTAAACCGTAACAGTAGCCATTATGGGGGAGGAGAAGAAGGAGGAGGAATGTGTTGGCTTGAGTTGAGTTAATTAGACTTTGTTCCTAAATTTTCCCATTTTAAGTTGTATCTCCCTTCTGGGACTTCATACTTGGAGATAAGGTCTAAGACCTCTTTGGAATCTGAGCCAACTTTTATGATTTCTCCGTTCTTTTCGCTAATGAATCCTTTCTCAATAGCGCTCTTGATGAATTCGATCAATCCATCGTAGAATCCATCCACATTGAATAAAATGATTGGCTTATTATGGATTCCCAACTGGCTCCAAGTGATCACTTCCATCACTTCTTCTAAAGTTCCGTATCCACCTGGTAGAGCAATGAAGGCATCCGCTTCCTCCCCCATTTTTCTCTTTCTGGTGTGCATATCTGGCACAACAGTAGTCTTACCATATTCGTTTGAGATTGGGGTGATTCCACGATGATTGTCAACACTTTTCTTCAAATTCTCGTTGAATTTCTCCACGTCGTTTGGATCAACACGTTCTCTGGCCACCAAAGCGCTTGGGATAATTCCATGGACGTAGGAATCGTTTTCGAAGCATGCTTTTGCAACAGCACCCATTAAACCGGCTACTATTGTTAATCAATGTTCAATGTCAATAGAAACACACATGAATACCTACTTGTTCCTCCACCATATACTAAGCCCCAGTTTCTGCTTGCAAGAGCTTTACCTAAATCACTTGCCTGTTCCGCGTATAATGGGTTGTTTCCAAAGGAAGAACCACAAAAGACACATATAACTTTCTCGGTCTTAGTTATGCTCATTGTATGTATGTAATATTGTAATAGAAGATTTATATGCTGCGATCCTTGTCGATCGATAGTCGCTTCCAAGTTCTTCGAGTAATTTACTCAAATCTCAAGCTAGATGCTACTGGCGCCTTTAAATAGAAAAGCAGTCAATCTAAAGCACCGCACTTATCAACAGTATAAAAGGGACTTGATCAAATGAACAAGTTAGCCGTGGTTTCTGGATAAGAATCTTAGCCGATTTACTAAATGCTTCAAAAGATCGCAAAAGCCGACTAGTCACGAACTGGTTGTTGCTTTGACGTTATCTTATAATATACCTACGGGATCAAGAAATCGCAGTGGAGCAAACCTGATTGGAAAGTCCGTGTGGCCCTACAGCCGAGGAAAGTCACGTGAAAGTCACATGCCAATAAATTGCCATTTATTGACAAATTGATATAGAGAGCACAATCCGGGGATTTTTTTGACATTCCGGTGATTACCAATTTTTTTTTATTAAATTTAAATGATTACATAATAAACTTGAGCTATACTGGTTAAGGACACTCCACCACCAAGGTTGTTTTTGAGCAGTACCTGATGCGTCTTAGCACATTGAGATTGCGAAAGAGTCAGATTGAATTCATTGGAACATTTTATTTGGTGTTGAAGGTCTACTACTAGAATAGCCAGTGCTTGAATTTAGAAGCGGACAAAAAAAAAAATAGGATTCAACACGGCTTGTGAGGTAGAAACGACACCGGAGTGCTGTCACTAAACATCTGCAGGGTACTAAGAGGACTAACTTCAGAGCACATTTGCAATAAAGACACGACCCATTCCACAGGAGAATTTATAGAAAATCTCTTCAGCTTAGTTCATTAAGCGTTTGGAGACCAGGAAGAGATTGAAAAGGAAAAGTTTGAAAGAAACGACGGAATAACTAGGATCAAGCGAGAGACGTCAGATTGGTTACAGAACTCAGAAGGCAAGAACATACTTTTAGTAGTCTCATTGCTGGCAAAGCCATTTCTCTTATTAAATGTTGACGAAGCCAGCACAGCAAGAAGAGTCACCCCTTGAGGATAGGCTCGAGTTTGAAAAGATCATTAGCGAGAACTCGGTGCAGTCTATTGAAGATGAGCTCTCCAAATATACCCTCAATGAGGTTCATCAAACAACCACCTTCGATCCATACCTGGAAAGCCCCAATGACTCGAACGGACCTGAAAATGCTACTCTTGGGAGCCCTGATGATTCCAGCACAGCTCCTAAAACAAACTCTTCTGTTACATCCATCAGCGACAATATATCCGAGAATTTTCACAATACTTTGGACCAGAATGATGGTATTATCCATGGACACATCCATAACTTTGAAACTTTCACGTATATTCATGGCCATATACATACAAATAGTAACGAACCTGAGCAAAATACTGAATTGTTGACTTTTGCTGAAAAGCATCGTCGCGAAAGCTCTCATCGACATTCAAACGATGAACATGCTCTACAATTTAATGATTGTCAGCATTTTGAGTTTTTGAACTGTCATGACTCTTCTGATAACCCTGTCATCGCAAGTGCTGGTGTGCATTGTACCGAGGATGAGTATTGTGTACCTAAGATAGTCGAAATATGTTGTGACAAACCTCACTCCACTAACCAGGCCCCAAGTTTTCATTCGAATATATCTGACGATATACACCCCACTTTTACAGAACATCCTGAGTCCTCGAGACAGACAGATGCCAGCGATAAAGTCTTCGAAGATTGCAATTTCGACGATTGTGTGGATATAAAATGTGATTTAGATACCTGCAATATCGATGAGCTTTACTGCAAATTTTGCGAAGACTTTGATATAGGCCACCACCATAAGGCTAAATTTGATATCTTATCAAACGTTGTGGAGGATGAACAATCATCCAATAGCTTTAGTGGGGATGCTTTACATTCACGCAATCAGAAACTTGTTGAAGATTCACAGCTGAAAAGCTGTTGTATAACTTCAAAACGCAAAAGAGAGGAAGAAGGTCATAATCATGCAACCCACCATCATTTCCATCCGAATTCTCAACTGTCTGCCCACCACCACCATCATCACATACAGATCCATGATCACCATTCTAAGAGACTAAAAAGCAATGATGATGCATTGGAAAATCCGACAGATATATTAGGTGACAACAGCACCATCGATCCAACAACTAGCTCAAGTTACTCTGGTTTCTCGAAAAATCAGGGACCCTCCAACTCAAAACTGGAACTCATAAATTTCGAATGGAATTTTAAGAATAAACAAACCAAATGTGAGTGGGAAAATTGCTCAACAACCCTTGAAAACTCATTTCAGTTACAGAATCATATAATGGAAAACCATCTATTGCAAGAGTATCCCAATTCATTAGAAGGCCCAGGAGTTTTTGAATGCGAGTGGAAAAATTGTGATTTTAGTGGATACGACTTATTCTCACTAGTTAACCACATCAATGTTTCGCATGGAGTACATCCAGATCTCAACTCTCATCATTTACTCAAAACCAATGAATCTGGACCAAATATACCGACTCCATCATCAGAGCACGATATTCAAGGTGAAATCAAAAAGGAGTTTATAGCATCAACATTTACTCCAGTTCCTCAACCTATTCCTACTATTATCACAAAACGTTCTCGTCAAAGTTCTGATCCAGAAGAAACCAAATGCCATTGGATCACTTCTGGTGACGATAATTCGCCGCATATATGCGGAGAACAGTTTGCAAGTGCAGAACAGTTACAAGAGCATCTGATACAACATCATGTTGGATCCGGTAAATCAGAATATACATGCAATTGGGAAGGATGCTCGAGGAATGCAAGATGCTTCAATCAACGTCAGAAGGTGATTCGCCACTTGCACGTCCACACTCGTTATAAGCCATTCGTTTGTGAGATTTGCAAACATTCATTTGCCGTGGAAACAATGCTTGAACAACATATGAGAACCCATAGCGGTGAAAAGCCTTATAAATGTAAAACGTGTGGGAAGAACTTCGCAACCTCAAGTTCATTATCCATTCACGTAAGAACTCATACGGGGGAGAAACCATTGGTGTGCAAGTATCCTGGATGCGGTAAAAGGTTTAGTGAATCCTCAAATTTAACGAAACACATCAAAACTCACGAAAAAACCTATAAATGTGAACGCTGTTCAAGAAGCTTCAGCAAGGAGAAACAACTCATTAGTCATATGACCAAATACCACGATTACAAACTAGCTGAAATGAAAATCGCTAAAAACAATGTCTTAGTTTAGCGAATTGTTTACAGGCTTGGCGCGTACAGCTTTATTTATTAATAAGATATTCATTACTTAGCAGCAGTATTTACTGACCTTAATCTAGGGTAAAGTAGTTTTCAAATAATTCTTGACACGGAACAGTAGCACCTAGCCTCATGCAAAGTAAAAAGGCACCGCTAAATTTTCTATGTAAACTGTATGTTTCCTGAGGAGGAGCAGTCAATCTTTGATTCAACATTATTTTCATCTTTTCCTTTATCCTCGTAGTAATGTCTTGATGTGAAAAGTCATAGCTCTCACCCTTTGGAGTCGAGAAAGGTTCCGCTAAGATTAGAACAGAGTCAACATGAGCGTTGATCATTTCTTCAGATTCGAGACCTGTTAAAAATCCCATTTTCAGCGAAAACTTCTTCACATTTTCACGGTCATGTCGAGCAGCAGCCCTCAAACACGAAACATAATTTTTGATAAAGTCATCTCCATATCGTCTTGAAGCTCCGAAATCCACAAGCTCGATTTTCTTTGTCTGAGGATTGTACAAGAAATTAGCCCAGTTCGGATCAGTTTGCATGAATTTGAATCTTGCAATTTCTTTAAGACATAGCTTCATTATTTGAGTGCCAATCCAGTTTTTGGTCTCTTGGTCCCACTCACCACGAATTACTTCAACACCGTTCATATATTCGAGAGTCAAGACATTCTTGGTGGTTAAATCTCTATAAACTTTGGGAACCACAAAGTTTGAATCATCTCGTAACAAGTCCTTGAAAGTCTCAATATTTGAGGCTTCACTCTCAAAATCACATTCATCTTTTAGTTCATCACGGGCATTCTGTATACTTTTCTCGGGAAATGTCCCTCTTGGTAACATGCTCGAGGCTTTCATGATCCATAATATATAATCCATGTCAGAATCGATGGATTCTTTAACACCAGGATACTGAACTTTGACGGCTACCACATCATTGTTTTTTAGTATTGCTTTGTGAATCTCACTGATTGAAGCAGCAGCAAATGGACGATCTTCAAAACTTTTGAATAATTGATCTCTCCAATTCGCACCAAACTGCTGAACCATGAGCTCTTCTAGTTGACGGGTTGGCATGAAAATGCCTTGGCTTTGCAATGAAGATAGTAAATCAGAAAGTTCTTTAGGTAAAAAGCTCTCATCTTGAATTGATAGCATTTGTCCAACTTTTAATGCAGCACCTCTCATTTCTCTGAACTTATCAGCCACAAATTTGAAATTTTGATTGGTGAATGCTACAGACTTAGCAGTCGGCATCTGACCGCGTGAAACAGCCTTTAAACTAGCTCCAATTGTATTGACACCTACGCCTGCTGCAAGGTGGCCGTAATGGAATAATCTTTGAAGTTTGGAGCTAGGGATTGAGGAAAATTCGTCCTTTCTCTATTTTGGAATTGTGAGTAACTATGCATTTTATCGTATATTAGAAACAACTTACAATTGGTGTAGCCTTCTTAGCTTTGGTCTCATTGACCTTATTAGGCTGCTTGCTGCTCGTTGAGTACTCTCTTTTAGCTGATGGCGATACGTTCTTTTTCGAGTGAGATCTCTGTTTCCCATGATTAGGCGTTGACGAGGCATTCTTTTCTTCACCATTTGATCTGAGATGCTGTGCCTTTCTCTGCAATTCATCGTACATCTCGTCGTGAATTCTGAGCTGCTTCGTCAGCTGAGAGGTTCTGTAGAATATACAGGCCTGCTTCTGGATGAGACCAGCAGCCCCTTCAAACACCCTGGATGCTGAGCGTGTGATTGTCACGATCTCTAAAGTGCACTCCCTCGAAAACATAGCATTTATCTGTGAATGATTTGCTGTTTCTTTGTTAACTCTTCTTCCTTTTCGACTTCGATTTTTCGTTTTTCGAGATATAACCAACTGCCATCACACTAAGTGTCGATAAAGCTCATCAGAAAAAAAAATTTAAAGCTCAACCAAAAGATTGAGTAGAGGTATCAAACCAGGATTACACAAGTTGACAACGGAACGGAAACATGGGAGAAAGTGACAGACACAAGAAGAAGAGGAAGATTATAGAAGAATCTGCTGCAGAGAAAGTTGCAGAGAAAGCAGAAGAGGAGCTTTCAAAACATCCGCATCCGCGTGAAGAAACTGTCTTAGAGGTCCATAATAATGGTGAGTTCAAAAACTTTACACCGCATGAAACCACTGCTAAACAAGCGGAGAAGCTGGAAAGTGGTAGTGTAAACCCTTTCACGGGGGAAGAGTTTTCTCAACGGTACTTCGATATTCTGAAGGTGCGTCGTGATTTGCCTGTTCACTCACAAAGGGATGAATTTTTAAAGATATTTCAAAAAACACAAATCATGGTGTTTGTTGGTGAAACTGGTTCAGGTAAGACTACACAGATTCCCCAATTTGTGCTTTATGATGACTTGCCACACTTAAAAGGAACTCAAGTTGCATGTACGCAGCCTCGTCGTGTTGCAGCGATGTCAGTGGCTGCCAGAGTTGCAGATGAAATGGATGTCAATCTTGGAGAAGAAGTCGGTTATAATATTAGATTTGAAAACAAAACTTCCAACAAGACCATATTAAAGTACATGACAGATGGTATGCTTCTAAGAGAGGCTATGGAAGACCACAACTTATCGAAGTACTCCGTTATAATACTGGACGAAGCACACGAGCGTACATTAGCTACAGACATATTGATGGGTTTATTGAAACAGATTTCTCTTAGAAGAACTGATTTGAAAGTCATCATTATGTCTGCTACTTTAGATGCGGAGAAGTTCCAGAAATATTTCAACGATGCACCTTTACTAGCCGTCCCAGGTAGAACACATCCTGTTGAGATATACTACACACCAGACTATCAGAAAGATTACCTAGACTCTGCTATTAGAACTGTTTTACAGATACATGCAACTGAGGGCGAAGGTGACGTTCTCCTTTTTTTGACAGGTGAAGAGGAAATTGAAGATGCTTGCAGAAAGATCTCACTAGAGGCTGATGAGCTAGTCAGAGAGCAGGGTTCTGGTCCATTGAGCGTTTATCCTTTATATGGGTCATTGCCACCACATCAGCAACAGAAAATCTTTGAACCAGCTCCAGAGCCATATAATGGAAGACCAGGACGTAAAGTTATTGTCTCTACCAACATTGCTGAAACATCTTTAACAATTGATGGTATTGTATATGTGGTCGATCCTGGATTTTCTAAACAAAAGGTCTACAATCCACGTATCAGAGTTGAATCTCTTTTAGTTTCCCCAATATCCAAAGCTTCTGCTCAACAAAGGGCAGGTCGTGCAGGTCGTACTAGACCTGGTAAATGTTTTAGACTATACACAGAAGAGGCATACAAAAAAGAGTTGATAGAAGCAACCTATCCTGAAATCCTGAGATGCAATCTATCCTCAGTTGTTCTGTTGTTGAAAAAAGTTGGTGTCGATGATCTAGTTCATTTTGATTTCATGGATCCACCAGCGCCTGAAACAATGATGAGAGCACTAGAAGAGTTGAATTATTTAGCAGTTCTAGACGATGACGGAAATCTGACCGCTTTGGGAAGATTAGCATCAAATTTCCCACTTGATCCGCTACTGGCAGTTATGCTTATTGGTTCTGCTGATCATAAATGCTCAGAGGAGATCCTATCCATTGTGAGTTTGTTAAACGTTCCAAATGTATTTGTCAGACCTGCAAATGCCAGAAAATACGCAGATGAAGCCAAATTACAATTTGCAGATCAAAGCGGTGATTTCGTGACATTGTTGAATGTATTCAACGAATTTACTCAAACCAAACAGGAAGGTGCTTTGACTCAATGGTGCCGCGATAATTTTCTCTCCTATAGAACCCTGAATCAGGCGACAAATATCCGAAAACAGTTGTGCAGATTAATGGAAACATATGATATACCGTTAATTTCCACTTCTCAGGACGACACAAAATTTAATAAGAGAATCACTAAAGCCTTACTGGGTGGATTCTTCATGCAGATCGCTATAAAAAGTGGCAAAGGCTATAAGACTGTTGATGGACAAGATGTGCTAGTTCATCCATCGACCGTTCTACCCACGAGTCCTCAGTTTTTGCTGTATAATGAATTGGTTTTGACATCAAAAACCTACATAAGAACAGTCCATGAAGTGAAAGGGGATAGACTGAGGGATTATAGCTTTTTCAGTGATTATAAATTCTAAATCTACAGAAATATTATGTGCGTAAATAGTTCCCCCGTTGATTTGGAAGAACACTGTAGACTGTTGTATCGCTTTTCAAAGATTCGGACTTCATGTACCTTATTTGTTTAACTCAGTACTATCAACACTTTCGCGATCAAGAATCTGACATCCGGATAAAATCAAATTTCAGGCCTTGAATAAGAGCAACAAAAATAAATCAGACATAAAACTAAAGGCTGGGCCCCAAACGTTTACACTAGGGCCCTAGAGATGAAAAGGAAAGAGAGCAGCACTACACGACCATCGCGGCCGAGTCCACTGGCATCTACGAACGATTATGTTCTAGCACGGCAGAGGGCTCTTGCAGCGACCTACAGAACGCCTTCTACCACTGCCAGAGAGCCACTACAAAGAGAACCACTACAAAAAGGGCCACTACAAATAGACGAGTCAGTCGAGATTAATGAGGCACTAGAGATCACCAGTGAAGAAGACAAAATGAATATCAGCAGTAGCGACAGCTGCAAGATAAAAGATATCCCGTCAGAGCTATTGCAACGTCTTGCAACATTCCCGCTATTCAAAAATGCCCCCCAGGCCTTCCACCGCGCGCTAGCAAGCAAATTTCAACTCATGCCAGTACATGCGCAGGAGTATATTGTAAAATTTGGAGAGACTGCCAAGGCTATGTATTGGATTCTCAGAGGTTCTGTCGCAGTGACATCGCCCGACGGTGAAGCTGTACATGCAGAGCTGGTTGCAGGTGATTTCTTTGGCGAAATCGGTATTTTGTTCAACAGGCCACGGACTGCAACTGTGGTTGCTAAGACAAAGGTACTTTTGTGCGTGTTGACCTCTGACAGTTTGAACGCATTACTTCCAGAATTTCCAGCCGTAGAAAGGAGAATCAGGGATGAAGCACAAGAGAGGCTTGCAATGCTTGATAAACGAAAAAGGATTGGAATTACTAAAATAAGCGGTATTACAAATGTTGGCAACAATAATTCAAATAAGAACAATAGCATTAACAGAGACAGTCTAGTGCGTGAAAGCTTTGGAGCAGCAGCAGCAACAGTCACAGCTGCAACTGCGTCAATTCCAGGGCCATCAGTTCCACCTCAATACTCTAACCAGTCATTGTATGTTCCCTGTATTCATGATAATGTCGATTATTCTGTGCCCGCAAGAGACTTCTTGAGGGGTTTACCTATGTTTACGCTACTCCCGTCAAATATCATTCATGAACTTGTTCTTGGTGTGGAGCCACGGAGAGTTGAAGCATTCGAGTACATTGTGCGCAAAGGTGAGCTAGGACGAGATATCTACTTCATAGTTAATGGTGAAGTTGAGGCACTCGATTCGAAAATGGTATCCCCCTTTGAAGAACAAAAAGAAGAGCAAAAAGTGGACCGAGTTTTAGCAAGATTGGGTCCAGGGCAGTATTTTGGTGAAATGGCATTTTTGAAGTCTTTATCAGATCATAAACTTGAACGAGTTGAACGCAGCGCTGATATTCGTTCTGTATCTACGGTGGACTTGCTAATTGTCACAGGCCATCAGCTAGAAAACTTGTACTCGAGGTATCCAAGAATATGTGATGAAATGAGAGATACTGCAGCAAAGAGAAGCAATAAAAACAAAAGCCTGACAGTCAAAGATCAGGATCTTTTACTACGGGATACGCCTTTCAGTAGATGGAAAGGCTTTCAGGCAAGTACTGGCTCATCGATGGGGCTCAGGCGTCCCAAATTAGGATCTCATTCGATTGATGATAATGACCCAAGACTTTCTCTCAAATATGATTCAAGAAATTCGTCCTCTGATTTTTCTTCAGTCCACTCTTCGGAAAATCGCCAATCAATTGGTGTACCCAGTTCTTCGGTTTCATCTTCCATAACGAATTCATCCCCCAAATTGGATCTTAGAAGAAAGAGATCGAGATCTTTAGTTGCTCTCGACAATTTTGTGAAAGCATCACTATTGACCCTTGATCTTCCTCCTTTAAACCCAGTACTACCATCAGTGAACAAGTACCCCAAACCGAAAATGCAACAACAAATGCCTTTGCAATATATGAATCACGCGAAAAGACTGAGACTGTCTTCAATAGGTGGAAGACGGCGTTCTTCAGTATTAAGCACAGGACCACTACCGGATCGTTTATTATTAAGAAGTTTTTCTTATCTTTCGCTACCAGAATTGATGAAGCTACGAATTATTTGCCGAAGATGGAGACAATTACTGTACGTCGCACCATCATTTTTTGAAGTACTGGATCTTACAAAATGGAATACTTCAATCGATGACAAGTCATTGATCCAGATAACGGATTTTGTTGGCTCAAGACCCAAAGTTATCAATCTTTCAAATTGTTTTCATGTAACTGATGTGGGTTTTTGCTACATGGTAAATGAAATAGGAATGATGGGAACAATTGAAGTAATGAAGTTGAAATCGGTTTGGGAAGTAAACGCTATGGCCATCATGGATCTTTCGGTACCGAGTGTCGGTGGGAGTATAACCGAGTTAGATTTATCGAACTGTCGCAAAGTTCGTGATGACGTTATAGAAAGGTTAATTGGATGGGGGACTAATGGGATGCACCAGAACAACAATTCATCACATACGCAGCACTATTCAGAATCAGTTGATTCTTTAGATCCCATCAAAGAAATGGACTCTTTCGATAATTCAAATGGTTTAGAATCCTCAATAGGATGTATGAACCTCAAGAGGTTAAGTCTAGGCTATTGCAAACATATAACTGATAGAACAATGTATCATATCGCTCATCATGCCAACTCAAGACTGGAGATGTTAGATATAACCAGATGCACTACTATTACGGACTCAGGATTTGCATTTTGGGCCTATCATGTATTCACAAACTTGAAAGAATTAAAGATGTCAGACTGCACATTTTTGAGTGATAAATCAATTTCAGCAGTTGCAAGTTGTGCACCGTATCTTGAGAAACTTGATCTCTCATTTTGCTGTGCCCTAAAAGATATTTCTATAGAGTATCTCTGTATTGGCTGCCCTTACTTGAAGCACTTGGACTTTTCATATTGTGGTTCGGCAGTAAGTGATTCGACTTTGTTAACAATGTCATTAAACTTCAGAAATCTGATGACTTTGAAAATTAGGGGTTGTGTTAGAGTGACGAGGGCAGGGATTGATGCTATTTTATCAAATTGTGTCTCTCTGAAATATTTGGATATCTCACAATGCAAAAACTCGCATTATTATAAAGGCAATATCCCCGCACCACCAATCATCCCCAACAAGAACTCGAAATCAGCTTTTGTGACCACGAGTTATGGTGGTGTGGTTGAAATTGTTATTTGAAATGTGCTGCTATCTAATAGACTTTACGATTTATGTTTGTGTATAGGACGCTAAACCACTTTTAGAGCTGGATGGGACTAATGGATGATGAGGAGTTAGTGAATTACAGAATTTCCCATACTATTGTATTGGTAAAGATAGAACACCAGCTGAAACTGACTTGCCAGTTTCAGCATCTTCTACACACAACCTAAACCTATACAGTAAAAAGGTTATGAGTAAACGGATATGAAGGAATGATAAAAGCTTTGATTCAATATTTAGTAGACGGCAATGTAGTTGTTTATACGCTCTTTTTGATTCTGAGCAATACATTCTGCAATCCAAGTTATATTACGAACCTCCTGTTCTTTTGATTTCATCCAAGCCCATATTGTGCTGGAAGTAAACTGCTGAGTGAATGCATCTCTGCATAGTTCCATTTCAAGTTTATAGAAGTGATCCTCTAGGGTTTTGCCGCCGACATTATCAAAGAACGTTTTATATTCGTAGACATTCTCCACAACAGTCTTGATTTGTTCAATATCATCGGATTGAGATAAATGGAGAGTACCTGTAGGATAAAGTTTTCCAAAATTTGGCAATATGGCAGTTCTCTCTTCAGGAGACAATTCTGAGCCAAACGAGTTTAAGGAAATGTTAATTGCACGTCTATCAGCCTCAAACTCCAAGAGTGTTTTCATGATAGTAGAGGCTGGATCCGGTAGTTTCAAACAGAATTGATAGAAATCTTCTAAATATGCCTTGTAAAGTTTGTTTCTAATGATTTCAATATTCAGATCGTCCAAATCCTCAGCCGTCAAACAATCTTTAAAATACGGAGCCAATGGGGTATCAACTAAAACAGTCTGATATAGCGATTCAATATCAGTCGCAACAGAAAGTGTAGGCAAAGTATCAAACCAACCTAGAGGGTGACATCTTTCTAGAATCTCACTCTTATCTCTATCATGGATCGTACCAGTAATCATTAGGGCGACGTTATCAATCATATAGCCATATGTGATATAGTCCATAAATTGTGTTAATGGCTTCACAGCCTGATCACGTACGTAGTTAAACTCGTTATATAGTTTCTGAGAAGCACTTTCCTGGATTGCCTTCGTTGAAATAGGGCTGGGAACGTTAGCTAGAAAGTTCCCATAGTCAGTTGAAGATAACTGAAGCTTCAAATCGTCCAAATTGTCACACTGTGTTAAGTTGATATATTGGTTGGAGGTTAGCAAGCCATTTCGGTAGCCACGAACAATACCTTCAATGTAACCACTAGAACAGGTTAGAAAACGGTGAGACGTGCCAATTTTTGGATTCGAAACTCACTTATCGATGTTGAAAAAGAGTCCTTCCATTTCGCTCTCAAATAAATTTGGTGGTCAAAAGTGTCAAGTTTTTGGTACCTCAGTATTAATATTTTGTGCACGGAATTCTTATCCAAACTCTCGAAAAAACCAAGCGGTGAAGTGAAGCGCAGAGCAATGAGCTGTTCTTGATATGTTAGTTGCAATCGTTTCAATTTCTCCTTTGATTATAGACGGTATCCCTATTCCGAGGGCCAGAATATTACCCGGAATATAAATATTCGCTACCGGATCTCGCTGTCCATAGAGCGTTGGTACAGTTATGCTAGTTATAAGCAGGGAAGCATTGAAAGAGGACGTATTCCTAATTCTGGAGAGCTGATTGTACGACAATGACAGATATTGCTACTACGAACAACCAGGGATTTACCGATAGCACATCGTTGAGCGTGCTATTGAACATTTTGGCCGAGGATCTTCCTCAGGAAGCAAAGGAGCTGCTAAATAAAGAGAAGCTACGAGACCAAACTTTGAAATTCTTGGACAACATCAGCCTCATTGAGAATTCTGATTATCTATCCTCCGTTGCGCCAACACCATCAACCAGTGGCAGCTACTCAATAGAGGAGAGAACATTGGTGCAAGATATTGCTGAGCTGGAGGCCAAACAGAGAACGATCGAAACAAATCTCAAGAACTTGACAATAAGCTCACAAAAGCTCATTGTTCAAAACAGACTAGATCTCGAGGAATCTTACCGTCTTTTTAACAATGACTTCAAAACAGTTTTCAGCACTTTGAGATCTATACTGAACGAAGACCATTTGAATGAGATCAAAGATCAGCAGGACCAGGATCTGCACGAATTAGAGCTAGACCTCGATCAGTCCAAAAGGACTGAGTCACTATCATCAGCTGTTTCAAATGCGAAAAAGATTCAAAGCGCTGAGAAGAAGGAGGATGAAAATCTATCAATAGTCTTGAATAACATGGATCAAATCCAGAATATTCTTGAGCTCCCTTCCTTAACTGGAGCATGCATTAAAGGAGGCCACTACTCTGAGGCATTAGAGATAAGTTCGTATACCAGAAGATTAGCCATCCGATTTCCTGAAAGTGACCTGATCGAAGAAGTTGAGAATGGTATCAAGAACGAAATGGATATGATGTTAACCGGACTGATCAGATTACTCAGAACTAATCTCAAACAGTCCTCAATAATCAAAATTTTGTCCTATTTGAGGAGAATTCAACCTTTCAATCAGTCTGAGAATACAGATGAGCAATTGAAAAGAATTTATTTACATGCACGCTATCAATTCATAAAGCTTGAGCTGTCTTCGTTGTCACCGTTAAGAGACAGTAATTTGAACGAAAAGTACTGCAAAAGAAGCATTGAAGTTATCAGAGAATTTTGCTTTGGTGCAATTGTAACTTACAGAAATATATTTCCAAGCATCGATAATTTGGAATATGGAAGAGTTGAAATAGAGCTGGAGGAAGAAGAAGAGGGCGAAGAAGAGGGCGAAGAAGAGGCCAAAGAAGAGGGCAAAGAAGAGGGCAAAGAAGAGGGCAAAGAAGAGGGCAAAGAAGAAGAAGAGGGCAGAGAAGAAGGGATAAAAGAAGTCCGCACTGAAGAAACATCGATTGGAAACACAAACCAAAGTAGTGGAGAAGACGATGCTTCACCGAAAGTGACACATAACGACAAAGAGGATATAATAGAGACTAATGAGGATGAGACTACCGAAGAACCAGAAGTTAGCGATAAAAGCTTTGTCCATGAGCATAATTCTAATTGGAAGAGAGAACATGATGCAAAAGACGATATCGTAGTAGATGCTTCAACAAAATTGAGCACAGAAATTGAAGCTGCTAACGACAATGTGGCTAATGATGAATCTGAAGCTGCTAATGCAGCAGGGACAACAACAGAGACAACGCAAATAGCTTCTCTATTGATATGTAATAACGAGAATAGGAAGCCATCAAACCTTTTGCTATTTGAGTTCGTGAAACATGTCATTCAAGAGTTGGCGCTAGTTCTACAGCGATCGTTGCCCTTAGTACACGAGAAATCAGTCAAGCACGGTTTATATTTGCAATTGGTCTACTGCACTCAGAGTTTAGCCAGGATTGACGAGAGTTTCAGCGATTTGATGGTTGCAACTTTGCTCAATGCTAAGGATTCAGATAATAATAGATTCATAATTGACAGAAAAAGCTGGATCAGCTCACTTAAGAAGCAGGTACTCTTAACAAAGAGCCTTGAAAACTAGAGAAGTGCTTGAATGAGTATGTCAGACTACACGATGCTAATTCGTAGAGAGTGCAAGCCACTACCTAATGAGCTATATAATGTTACCCCGTTGTTTATTACCTCGGCAACCAAAGGTGTACATTTTGAGACAAAACAGCGCGTAGACCAAGAAAGTAGAGAGATTCGATAAGCATAGCACAAAGCAATGGTGAAATCTGAGTCCAGTTGATAACAGTGAGCAGGGATAACTAAATTGGATCATATGACGCACACACACCTCTTTTCTCTTCTTATCACTCCAAAATTCTCGCATCTTTTGCGCTCCGATGTTCTTTTTGCTGTTTGTTCAAGTAATAATTCTCGAGCTCTCGAATTTCAGTTGGGACAACACACAGCTGATTTTTGCTCTTCGCAAAACAACGCTGTATACAACTAGAGAACAAACAACATCACCATTTCTCCTGCTACTATTTGACGGATTCAGGCATAACTTCCCCATGAGTACAGTAAGTTAATAGCACAGTACTTTTTTTTTATTGGTCGACTAGCTCCCTAACAATTGCTCAAAGGCACAGAACGAAGTTGGCGAGCTGGTGAATGGGTCGCATCCCTCAAAGCAAGACAATCCCTCACCTACTGCAAACGCTACTCCACCAAGAGTAGAGGCAACAACTACACTACAGAAACCAGATGTCAGTCGTGCAAGTGCTACCTCCACGAGCAGTCCTGCTATTGATGAGTCGTTCCCATGGAGAAAAATCGGGTCTTTTACTGAACGTATGCACTACGACCCAAGATTTGTCACCCAGACTGAATTGGTTAAGACTTATGTTCTTGAAAAATTCTATTCCGACTTTTACTGGAACACTGTTCTTGTTGTTGGCAACTGCGTCTTTGCGTGGTTAGTCGGTAGATGGAGATATGGTATTTTTGGCTTAGTGTTCATCTGGCTATGTACTGCTTCTGTTTACCGTGCTGATATTCGCCGTTTCAAAAGAAATGTCAGAGATGACATTCAAAGAATCGCCTCTGCAGAGAACTTGGAGAAGAACATCGAATCAATGGAATGGCTCAATTCTTTTTTAAGCAAATTTTGGGTCATATACATGCCTGCGCTATCAGAGACTGTTGAAAACATAGCCAATGATACTTTAAAAGATTTGGCTCCCGGTTACGGGATCGATGCATTGTCTCTCGATGAGTTCAACTTAGGTTCGAAAGCACCTAGAATTGACGCGATCAAGTCATACACAAAGAAAGGTAAAGATACAATCGAGATGGATTGGGCGTTCTCTTTCACTCCTGATGACACGTCTGATATGACCAAAAGAGAAATTGATAAAAAAATCAACCCGAAAGTCGCTCTTGGTGTTAGAGTTGGTAAAGCTTTTGTTTCGAAAAAACTGCCAATTTTAGTCGAAGATATGAATGCTTCGGGTCGCATGAAAGTCACCTTGAAATTATCTTTAAATTTTCCGCATATTAAAGTAGTCTCCCTTTCTCTTTTGGAGCCTCCTAAGATTGATTTTGCTTTAAAGCCAGTTGGTGGTGATACGTTTGGCTTAGACATTATGTCTTTGATCCCAGGTCTTTCCGGTTTGATTACGAATCTTATCAACGCTGGAGCTGGCCCAATTCTATACGCACCAAATCATTTTGACATTGACGTCGAAGAACTAATGGCTAGTTTTGGTCAGGACTGTATCGGTGTTGCTGCTGTTACTATCAAAGGTGCAACAGGCCTGAAAAGTGATGCGCAAATTATCAACCCATACGCTCAGGTGTTCACTGACGGTGAGCCAGATAAACATGTCCGCACTGATGTTAAAGCAAATACCGTTTCACCAAAATGGAATGAAACGAAGTACGTCTTGGTCAATAACTTGGAGCAAAATTTGAATTTTGAGTTGTATAACTTCAGTATCGACAAAAAGAAGGGAGAACTTTTTGCTTCGCATACTTTTGATCTTCGAGACTTACTACAAAAAGATGTTTTCACTGATGTCATCAAACCTGTCTCAATGGCTGGCAAGAAAAAGGGTTCAATCAATTATGATATCCGCTGGTTCCCGGTGTTAACATCAAATAAGGCCACTGATCAAAGTGAAAGCAAGGAGATTGAAGTTGCAGATACAGAGGTTGGTGTTCTGAAGCTAACTTTACATGATGCCAAACATTTAGATGTTACTAGCTCGTTGATTGGTCGTCTGAATCCTAAAGCTGAGTTGTTTATTAATGACAAATCTACCAAAGTTTATAGAACCTTCAAGCATTCGAATGAACCTTCTTGGAATGAAACTTTTGAAATACTTGTCACTGAAAAGTCGAATACTAAAGTAAAAATCGTTATTAGTGAGACCGCACTAGATGGTGATGTGACAATTGCAACTTTTGAAGAATCCTTGGAAACTATTGTGTTCAATGTTGCTGATGGCAACGATGTCTTCCAGTTAAAGCCACAGGGTCAAATCCGTGTCACAGGTATCTGGAAGCCACTTTCGTTGAGTGGTGTCTCAACTGCTGCAAACTATGTTCCTCCTATTGGTGCTATTAGAGTTCACATAAGAGACGTTAGTGATGTCAAAAATCTTGAAAAAGTTGGTAAAGTTGATCCTTATATCAAGGTTTTGCTAAATAACAGACTGAAATACCAAACTAGGTATTTTGATGATACCACAGATGCTGTTTTCAATGATGTTGTCTATATACCAATCAATTCGAGAAATCAACATTTGTCCTTAGAAGCTATGGACTTTCAAAATCTTAGTAAAGATCGTACACTGGGGGCCGTTAATATTCCGTTAAGCAAATTTATTCAGAAGAATGAGGAAGGCATGTTTCTCTTCTTTGATGGCTCAAAAGAAATTTTTTCATCAAAATTACGTATGAAAAATAACAAAGAAAAAGGTGTGTTGAGGTACTCCATATCGTTTATTCCAGCTATCCCAGTTTATTCAATATCAGAACTTGAAGAATTAGAGGCCAAGAAGGATAAAATCACTGCCATAAAAGCAAAACAAGCTAAAGAATTGGAAGAATGGGAAGATTTATTCAAGAAGAATCCAGGCGATTATGAATGGGTTGAAGTTCCTGATGAGGCTGAAGAAGAGTTGGGTGAAAGTAAAGAAAATCTCTCTCTAGAACAATTATTGACTTACAGATCTGGTACCTTGGGGATTCATGTTTTTGGCGGAGTCGTAAAAAGATCGGATAGTTATATACAAGTTCTGGTTGATGATTATGGTTCTGCTGCATTCACATCGAGCCGTACCTCGGGTACTAAAGTGAACCCTGAGGTCGGTGATGCCTTTATCCGTGATTTACCAAATAGCCGTTTAATATTGAGATTGTCTAAAAAATCTGAAGTCAAAGATCAAGATGATGTTATTTCGGAGCAAGCCTTTAGCACTGGTGAACTTTTGCAAAAAGCCTTTTATAAGCCTTATAGGCTTGCGTTCGACGGTACTCAACTCAACCTGAGACTTGAGTATATTCCATCCGCTATCAAACTTCCAGAATCTGAGACTATTCAAGATGTGGGTAAAGCAAAAGTTGAAATTCTAGATGCAGAAGACCTTGCTTCTGCTGACCGTAATGGAAAATCCGATCCATTTGCTTCTCTCAGTGTTGATGGAGTGAAGGTCTTTAAAACCAAAACCGTCAAGAAGACATTGAGTCCAACATGGAACGAGACTGTGACAGTTCCAATTCCGTCCAGATCAAGATCAGACATTGAACTGAAGGTCTTTGATTGGGATAGAGCCGGAAAGAATGAATTGATTGGTAGTGCTAACATTGATATTTCATCTGTGCAAGCTGGCAAATCGGAAGTGATAACCACTAAGCTCAGTCCTCAGGGTTCAATACGTATTAGAATTACCTTTTCACCAGAGTACGTTCGTCCAAAGGTTGGAGTTACAGGAGCAGATTCTGCTTTAGCAGGTTTGACTAATGCCCCATTGAAAGGTATAAGTACTGCAGGAGATTTTGCGGGAGGTGTTGTTAATGGAGGCGTTGGAGTCGCAAGTGGTACGTTGGGTGCAGGTGCAGGCGCAGTAAGTAAAGGTGGTCATTTATTCAAGAGTGTCCTTGGTGGTAAAAAGAGCAGAAAATCTTTAGATCAACCACGCAACTCTACAGATAACACCAGTGCAGTTGAAAATCACTCTTTTAAATCAGGTGTTAACGGCAGTGGCAGTGGCTCTGTGGCAGCTGTTCCTAACGGCGCTGGTGTAGCAACAGCTACTCCTGTCATTGCTGCGGACAAGACGTTCACTCCGCCTCCAACTCCAGGTCATCAGCGTAATACTTCGCAGGCTACCGGTGCTACCAATGCTACTAGGGCGACAGGTGCGACAGCATCTTCAACAAGCACGCCAGGAAAACTGATAATTCGCTCAGGTCATAACCTCGGGTCTCATGCTCAGTTGAAGGTATCGCTAGCTTCGAACAACAGATTGAAAGAGATTTATCACACCAAGAGTGTCAAAGCTAACAGCGGTACAATCAGATGGGACGAGGAAGTCTCCTTCAACGCACCAAAGGAGGCTGACATTGTTTTCGGTGGTGTTGTTCACCACAAATTTACCAAAGATCAGGAACTGGGTAACGCTTCCATATCACTAGCTGAAGTTATCGATAGTCCTCGTGACGTCACCTTGGCTTTAGGATCTGGTCAGATTATTGTTAGTTTCAGATACAGTCCCGGGAACTAGAGTGCACCACCCTGGAAATTCACAAAGACATGACCGCGAAAAATAAGAGTATTATACGAAAGAGCCCATATTTCTACACTAAGAAAGCTGCTTTGAATTTCCTGTTTCTATTTCCTGTATTATTCACATAAATTGATAATGTTTCTACGAGTTGATTAGCACGTAGCTATTATAAAATCCGAACACCATTGTATTTGTGACTTTGTGACTGTGAATTGAAGTGGGAGAATCGTCAATATTTACGGTAAAGACAGCATCTGTTCCTACGTTTACGCAGAGAGATAACGTTAAAAAAGTCAGTCCTGCGTAATCCAGAGTCTGAAGAAGTTCCTTTACCAGAAAGACTCACACTTGGGATTGAAGATAGATTTCAGACTCGAGGAAGCACTCGAAACCACGAAGCAAAGCTTACATCAAACAACTTATAAAACATAACGAGATGAGCGCTCAATTGGTAAGTCACGACTTCAAAGATATTGTATTTTTCCTGGAGCACGAAATGGACCAGTTGCAGTTGAAGTAGGTCGATTATGAGGTAGGAAGTTAGTCGAGCATCAAAAGGAATGGATGAGATGATGAACTCAACTGTGGACGTTGCCGTCTCTAATTTCAGGAGATAGGAGCTTACATTATGAGCAAAGGTTGTATAGCACTCTTGTTTCTGCCCCTTTTCATCAACATAGCTCTGAGAACGTTAAGTGCTTCCATGGATTGTTTTACATATACAAAGGTTAAGTCCCTAGCATTACTAACAAGTTTCATAGGCACCAAAATGGTATCCAGCTGAAGATGCCCCAGTTGCAAAGAAGACCAGAAAGACTTCTCGTCCACAGAAACTGAGAGCTTCCTTGGTTCCAGGTACTGTTCTAATTTTGTTGGCTGGCCGTTTCCGTGGAAAGAGAGTTGTCTACTTGAAGCATTTGGAAGACAACACTCTATTGGTTTCTGGTCCATTCAAAGTTAACGGTGTTCCATTGCGTCGTGTTAATGCAAGATATGTTATCGCTACATCTACCAAAATCGACGTTTCTTCAGTTGACGTCAAGAAGTTTGACGTTGCATACTTTGCAAGAGAAAAAGAATCCCACAAGGCCAAATCTGAAGCCAAATTCTTCGGCGAAGGTGAGACAAAGAAAGAACTCAAATCCGAACGTGTCTCCGACCAAAAGGTTGTTGATGCTGGATTATTGACCCAAATCAAAAAAACCCCATTATTGAAACAGTACTTGGCTGCTACTTTCAGCTTGAAAAGCGGCGATAGACCACATCTATTAAAATTTTAAGTTTGTTTCAGGAGATTTTAGAAAAGATTCGAAGCTTCTGCAACATTTGTATAGTTTTCCGCGATGAAGAATGAGTACTTATTCGTTTATTACAATCTAGTGTAATCATGTGCCCCACGAGGGCTATTTTAGAGTAGTTCATTCACTAAAGAGGCGAAAGCAGAATAAAGTCCAATCACAGGGGGAAAAAGGAAACCAGCTGTCGTTGCATATGATTCAATGGACAAACCTTTCCCCGGACGCAAGCTACACTAGCCTCGTTGTAGTTTGTAATAACCCTATTGATTCTAAGACTTTCATCTCATCGCATCTCAAAAGGGTAATTTAAAAGAAACGGGGACTTTAAAAAAAATTTTTATATGTATAGAAAATTTAAGTACATAAAGAAGAGATAGCTTCGAACTTCCAACCTTAAAACGGATCAATATATATATAATACTCGAGGTTTATAATGACTTCTCTATTACCACTTGCATCCTATAACCTGGCTTTGAGCCCATTTACTCCTACCCAAGCCATTGAGTCTGATTTGCCAGTTACTGTTCATTTGACTTTAGCTGCTATCGACCCAGCCAATGCAATTGACGAGGAAGCCCAACCATCAACTTTGAGAATCTTGAAAAGCTCCGTGTTCAACAATCTTGATGAGGAAGATGATGACTTGATTGATGATGAAGCTGAAGAAGACGACGAAGACGACGAAGAGGAGGAGGAAAAGCCTAAACAAAAGAGCAAGAAACCTAAAAGAAAACAGGAAGAAGAAGAAGACGATGATGACGAGGAAGATGAAGATGAAGATGAAGATCTTGACTCTGATGAAGACCTCGACCTTGAAGATGATGAGGATGATGCAGT
Organism: Liangdongia quercuum; assembly: GCA_030579675.1. Classification (NCBI taxonomy): domain Eukaryota; kingdom Fungi; phylum Ascomycota; class Saccharomycetes; order Phaffomycetales; family Wickerhamomycetaceae; genus Liangdongia; species Liangdongia quercuum. The sequence goes on along the minus strand of JAKTRK010000007.1, from coordinate 92,340 downwards.
CGAAGAGTTTGTTGTTTGCACTTTATCACCAACCAGCCAGTATCAACAAACTTTGGATCTGACTATCTCACCTGATGAAGAGGTTTTCTTCGTTGTCACTGGTTCATATCCAATTCATCTTTCAGGTAACTATGTTGAGCACCCATACGACGATGACGAAGACGAATACGATTCCGAAGATGAAGAGGATGAAGACTATGATTTAAGCCCAGATGAGGATGAACTTCTCGAGGAAGGATTCGATATCAACGATTTGGAAGATGACGAGAGTGATATTGAAGGTAAGATTGAGGAATTGGTTGAAGAGGAAGAGGCTGCTATTGCCCAGGAAGAGTCTAAAAAAGCTAAAAAGGACAACAAGAAACGTCAATCGGAGGAGACTCAAGAGGAAGAGGTCAAATTAACGAAGAAACAAAAGAAAGCTGCTGCTGCTGCTGCTAAGGCTGCTGAAGAGAAGGAAAAAGCTGTTGAGTTTAAAAAAGGCTTGGAACAAGGTCCAACTAAAAGCGAAAAAAAAGTCAGCACTAAAACTCTTGCTGGAGGTGTCGTGATCGAGGATCGTACTGTCGGTAAAGGTCCAACCGCTAAGAACGGTTCGAAAGTTGGTGTTAGATACATTGGTAAGTTGAAGAATGGCTCTGTTTTCGACAAGAACACCAGTGGCAAACCATTCACCTTCAACCTTGGAAAGGGCGAGGTTATTAAGGGATGGGACGTTGGTGTAGCCGGAATGGCAGTCGGAGGAGAACGTCGTATCAATATTCCAGCACCATATGCCTACGGAAAGAGAGGCGCACCAGGAGCCATTCCTCCAAACTCAGACTTGACCTTTGACGTCAAGCTTGTTTCCTTGAAATAAGGTACTATAGAGACGACTACAGGTGTTTAAAAGACATCAATCAAAAGTGTATTTCTACTGTCTTGTAGCGCTGGTTTATCCCTTTTTAGGAGTACTCATTTATATAGGTTATTAGTTAAATGCTTTGTAGTGAGTTTTTTTCAAGTGATTTTTTTTAAAGCTCGTGAAAATTTCAAGGTTCAAATCAAATTAAACAATTTCAAACACAAACTGGATTTCCTTCGATAATTACAGCACGTCGAATTCCTCAAGCGCCAGAACCACCATAGCGAAATGCCACAAGCCTTGCTAGAGAGGCCATTAAAGGCGCTTGCAGCAGTGCTTGCAGCAGTTGCAAAGCTGTCTGCTATGCACCCAATCCACACGCTGCTTGTCACATCATTTCTCGCATCCATCTCGTACCTCTCCATCGTGCGTGAGTATGTCAGCGACGGGCTGTTGAGTGAAAACGGCGGGTCCCAGCTCCAGAGCTTCTATCGCCCAGCAAAAAGCGAGGGCGGTTCCAACGAATGGTTTCAACTATCGCAAGAAGAGCTTGCTGAGATCACCGCTCAGGGAAGCGGAGTATCGCGCTACGATGTCGTTCCTTTTCAATTTAAACGAGTAGGCAATCTTGCTGTGCCAGAGATTGCAGGCACTGTCACGGACGATCAAGACCCACACGTATTGCTTTTGATCTCTGATTCAGGGGAGAATGCCGAGAAACAAGCTGTAGAGATGAAACAGCTTATCGCTAGTGATGGTACTGTTTGGAAATATCGAGGATTTCATTCTAAGCTTCACAAGTATTCGGATTTTGTGCTCAAATATTGCAATAGTCTTTGGAATTTGATTCAAGGAGCTGAGAAATTTGATATTGCTGTTGTAACAGCTGCTTACACTGCCATGTGGTACACTTTTATTTCTTTATTCTTTGAAATGAGAAAATCAGGCTCCAAGTTTTGGATAGCAGTATCTGCGCTTGTTTCATCTTTCTTTGCGTTCTTATTCGGATTACACACTACTACAATTTACTTTAATTTGGAAATTCCAATCGTGAGTTTGAGTGAAGGCTTGCCATTTTTGGTTGCAACAATTGGGTTTAAGCACAAGACTCTCTTGACGAAAAAGGTGTTGACAAAATATTCAAGAAAAGAATTCATGCAAAATAGTGCCTCCGACTCAATTTATTATGCTGTCAAGGACGAATCGGTGAGTCTGCTACGTGATCATCTATTAGTGGTTTTGGCATTCGTGAGTTGTTCTCTATATGCCACTCATTTGAAAGGTTTGCATAATTTCTGTATCTTGGCTGCGTCCATCTTAGTATTTGATGTTCTGACGACTGTCACATTCTTTGCAGCTATTTTGTCTCTGAAATTAGAAATCAACGATATTCATAACGCGACACTTTTAAAGCAAGCCTTACAAGAAGACGGACTAGATAAAGATTCGATCAATAACATCTTGAAAGGAAGCAGCGAGGGAAAACCATATGACAACGATGAGAAAAACACATTGTTGACTTTTTTCAAAGTTTTAGCAATATCCGCATTCATCATATTCCACTTATATGGGTTCGGCTCGGTTTGGCTGTACGATTTGAACTCAGTTTCCGAGCTAGACGAAAATCCAACGTTTGGACAACTGGTTTTGAGTAAAATTCCTGTAAACCAGAAAGGAACCGTTGTATCTTTATATCCTGCAAGGTTCTTCCTACCTTCCAAGGTATCCATTCAAATTGAGGACCTGATCTTGACAGGTATAAACCACATTAGCACAGGTATTCGTGATGGTTTAATCAGTAAATTCCTACTATTTGCATTCACCATTTCCATCTCAATCAACATTTATCTATTCAAAGTTGCCAGATTTCATTCTTCAAACGTTAAATCTGAATTCGAGTGTGATAAACCAACTTTGAGTAATAATAAATCAACTAAATCAGTTGATATTGTATCTAAAACGGGAGGCACCGTTGAAAATGATAGCAATGAAGAAGTCACGAAATCCTCTGAAATCTTCAACCCTGAGGATGATGAAGTTTTTAAACCTCACGAAATTAGACCATTGGAAACCTTAGTAGGCGTTTTCAAAGATGGTAAGGTAAAAACGCTATACGATGATGAGGTTGTCTCCTTGGTGACAAATAGCAAGTTGCCATTATATGCTTTAGAAAAGCAATTGGGAGACAAGACTCGTGCAGTGGCAATTCGCCGTAAAGCTATATCTAAATTGGCGAAAGCACCGGTTTTGGAGACGAACAAACTTCCATATCTGCACTACGATTATGACCGAGTATTTGGTGCCTGTTGCGAAAATGTTATTGGATATATTCCAATCCCCGTTGGTATCGCAGGCCCATTAATTATTGATGGTAGACCTTACCACATTCCTATGGCTACTACTGAAGGCTGCTTGGTAGCATCAGCTATGCGTGGTTGTAAAGCAATCAATCTGGGCGGCGGTGTTGAAACCGTTTTGACCAAAGATGGTATGACTCGTGGACCTTGTGTTCAATTCCCTTCATTAACAAGAGCTGGGGCATGTAAGATTTGGTTGGATTCTGAAGAAGGACAAAATACTGTTAAAAAGGCCTTCAACTCCACTTCGAGATTTGCTCGCTTACAACACATTCAAACTGCTCTTGCTGGAACCTTGTTATTCATTCGATTCCGTACAACTACGGGTGATGCAATGGGTATGAATATGATATCCAAAGGTGTTGAGTTTGCATTGAAGCAAATGGTGGAAGAATTTGGTTGGGACGATATGGAAGTTATTTCAGTCTCTGGTAATTACTGTACAGACAAAAAACCCGCAGCAATCAATTGGATTGAAGGTCGTGGTAAGAGTGTTGTCGCAGAATCCATCGTTCCAAAAGATGTGGTTGAGAAAGTCTTGAAGAGTAACGTCAAAGCGCTAGTCGAATTGAACATTGATAAGAATTTGATTGGGTCAGCTATGGCTGGGTCGGTTGGTGGGTTCAATGCACATGCTGCCAATATCTTAACAGCTGTCTATCTAGCATTAGGGCAAGATCCCGCTCAGAATGTTGAATCGTCCAACTGTATCACGTTGATGAAAGAAAATAAGAATGGTGATCTACAGATATCAGTCTCTATGCCATCTATTGAGGTTGGAACCATTGGAGGTGGTACCATTTTGGACCCTCAAGGTTCTATGCTCGAATTGTTAGGCGTCCGGGGCCCTGCCACTGTCCCAGGAGATAACGCTCGTCAACTGGCCAAAATAATCGCCGGTATTGTCCTAGCTGGTGAGCTATCCTTGTGCAGTGCACTAGCAGCGGGCCATCTAGTTCAAAGTCATATGGTGCACAACAGAGCCGGTGCCAAAAAATGAACAGCAAGATAAAAGAGAGAAAAAAGATAATAATTCCGCATAACAGCTATGTTCTATTACTTTCTCTGAGAGTATTTATTCCTATGTTTTAGTATCAATCATAATAATCATAATAGTAATCATAATAGTCAGTACCTGGCTGCTTTCGGTACCTTTGTAGATGAAGCATTGTATGTGTGTGTGTATAACGATTACAGCTCCCCAAAAAAGGCTGACATCAAAAAACTGGCTGACAAGCGTATTTTAGTTCGCTCAAGACAGTTAGTTACTGACTCAAAATTCAAAACACTGACTCAGTGGCAGATACCTTTTCTTCGATCGTGGCTATAATTTTCGAGTGGAACAGACTCATAATGGCTCAGATTGCTCAGATTGCTTTTCAAAAAAACGAAGACTTCAGCAAAATCACAACGCGGCGTCGAGCGGTTGCCTGTAAGTCTTGTCACTCGTTAAAGGTTAAGTGTATTCCATCGGATCCTAATGAGAAAAGCTCTCCTTGTATCAGATGTATCAAGACCAAGAGACTTTGTGAGATTGATGCGAGCAGTAATCGAAGGAAGAAGAGGTCGGATATAGAGTATGTCTATTCAATGCTATTGAGGTTCAGCCACTAACAATTTTTAGCCGCGTATCGGAGCTGGAGCATCAAGTTGAGACTCTAACCAGGAAGTTAGAACAGATACAAAAGAACCCTAATGACGAGAAACATGGCACGTCTGGCTCGAACAGCACTGCAGATATAAATGATATGAATACTTTTCGATTTGTTGATGAAAATGAGATATTTGACAGACAAAATAGGAGCAGTGATTCCATAAAGCAGCCTGACCGGGCCGAGCGAGTACAGAGAGTCGAAGATTTAGTTGACCCTAAAGAGCTTTATGATTCGTCGAATGCGGTTACTCAAGGGGCAGAGTTGAGGAGCAGAAAATTAAACCGACCAGTAACCGATATAGTTTTCCAAGGATTGATTACTTTAGAGGAAGCATCATTTTCTCTAAAGTTATACCATGAAGAGTTCTACAGATACTATCCGTTCGTATCAGTACCGGACGATGTGAATGTACTGAGAAAAGACTATCCGGTGCTATTCATAACTGTTATGGGACTAATGGCATCTGCGAGACCACTAACAGAAGAACAACTTGGAAGATTTATTGAAATCGAAGACATAGCAATCCAAGAAGCAACATACCAGGTATTAGTTCTTGGTAACAAAAGTCTTGAATTATTGAGGAGTCTGACATTGATTTCAACTTGGTATAACACTCCTGAATTATTCCATCGTCGTCGGTATCATTTTATCAGCTCTCTTTGTATTAACATTATCCAGGATCTCGGGTTTACAGGACGCCCATATTATGTATTCAACAGACGTGAAGGACTGTTGAATCGGAATAATCAGTTAGATGAAGTATCTCTCGATGAAAACAAAGCGCTTGTGATGGTGAATTATGCAACGAGTGTTGGTTATTCGTTATTCTTGAGGAGAAGACTGCCGCTTACTTGGTCCCCATATTTGGAAGAAACATTCCAAAGTTTGAAGAGCAGTGATGACATAAATTTGAGAAGCGTTGCATTTTTGGGTAAATTGACTAGCGTGATGGAAAAAATTCACCTTTTCGTTAACTCTAATGACTTCAGTAATTATTCACTGATTGAATACTTTCAAAGCCAAATCAATGAGATACGACAAGACCAAGTGACAATGAAAGAGAATGTTTTTTTAGGATTCACTTGCTCGGTCGAAGCATTCCTATATTCTAAATATCTCACCTTGCCGGAATACAGTTATAAATGCCTTCACGCTTGTGAAGAGACCATACGGTATTTCAGTATGTTGACAATACACGAATTGAAGAGCTTACCATTGCTGGTATCTGGAAGGTTGATGTCATCATTTGCATTGCTACTCAAAACTGTCAATCATCTGAAGCTTGAACACATAAAGACCCAATATTTCAAGAAATTGTTCAATACTATGAAGGTATGCTCTGAGACCTACAGAGGTAACCATATCATACAGAAGATCAGGCTTTTGTTTTATTTCTATTTGACCACATTTGCAAAAGGTGAGAACGTCTTCACCAGTGAGCAATCTGCACCTAATGTGACACCACCAAAACACCAGAACATCAATGTATCGAAACCAAATATTACTGATGAAACTAATAATGTCACTACCAGCAACCTTATCCCCAGTAACGCTGATAGTGGTAATCCTAATCACGATCACCTCAATGGTGGCCATAATGTCGCTAGCTCGAGTGTTTCTGCGGGCGGTGCAGCCGCCGTGTCTTTGAGTGGCAGCACAACTTACGATCAAAATAGTTTCAAATTCGCAGAGCCGCAGCTGTCATCTGGTGTTCCCAACAACGCAGGAGTATCAAACGAATTGCCAGTACCTAGCTACAATGAAGGTGAGAGTGATTATCCTTTACTCGATTTGCTAAGCGACGCGATGGTCAAAGGCGACATTACAAGTGAAATGAATGGCCAAGAGGATGTCTGGCGTTTGTTTGACTCCAAAGACGATCAATTTTTTCTTTGATATTTACCCCATTATTTAATTCCAAGAACCGGATGTGCTTGAGCGATATCTTCAGTTGTATAATATTAATGATTGTAGACGTTCACACATTTGCAGCAAAAGTGTCCAAATGCTCACGTCTTTGAGCATGGATCACAATATTTGTAGTTGATAGGAACACTACTCATTTTAGCATCGCCTACTGTGGCAACAAATCACATCACCGTTGCATCACTCTCGACTGGGTTCATCAGTGTATGCGTATATAAAGCAGTAAGATGTTGAAGATGGATGGTAAGGGTTATCTAGAGGTGAAAGGTTTTGAATCTGGCGCAAATTTGACCTAGCTCTGAAGACATGTCATTCAACGTCCATTCCGTTGCAGTAATTGGAGGTGGCCCTGCGGGGTTAGCTACGGTGTACGAGCTGTTGCACACAGCATCCGATGGTTCTTCCACAGTTGGAGGTGCAGAACCAGAGAACAAACAGTTCACCAAAGTTGTTGCGTTCGAGCAGAACAGTCGCCCAGGTGGTGTCTGGAATACCAGTATTGAGAAAGCGGATCAGATTTCAAGTGATGTCCTCAAATCAGGCAAGTATTATGAGGTTGACAAGATCCATCCACGCATCCCAGCACCAGAAATACTCGAGAAGGGAACGGACTACACTGTTGATGCCCCTCTGGTTACTGCAGAGGCCAATAATGATCTACAATGGAGGCGCTCCGCAGTATATCCAGATCTCTACAGTAATGTTCCAAAAAGATTTTTAAGATTCTCGTCTATCAAGTATGATCCTTCGAAGCACAACCCCGAGTTTGCTCCCTTATTGAGCTATCAAGAGGTTACGAATCTGTTGAACGGATTCGCTACTGAGAACAAACTTCTTGAACATTTTAGATTCGATACTCAGGTGCAATCCGTCGAACAAGACAGCGATGGCAAATGGACCTTGGTGTTGAGAAAGACGAACGAGGAAACTGGGAAAGATGAATGGTATACTGAAAAGTTTGACGCAGTTATCGTCGCATCAGGTCACTACTCAACCCCTTATATCCCGCACATTTCAGGATTAGAAACAAGAGACCCTGACAGTATCATACATTCGAAGTCTTTCCGAGACCCAAAAAGTTTTGAAGGCGATAATGTTTTACTAGTTGGTTCCTCATTGAGTGGAATTGACATCATTCAATACATTGAGCCTTACATCAAAAACTTAACGATTTCTCGTACGCCAAATAAACAAGAGCTTTTCCCTTGGTTGAAAAAAGTTGCAGAGTCATATCCAAATAAACCAAGAATTTCCAGAATCGATGGGAAGACTGTCTATTTCGAAGATGGGACCCATCTAGACAACATCGATAAGATTATCTTTGCAACCGGATACCATTGGGATTATCCTTTCCTAAGTGAAAAATATTTGAAACTTAGTAAAAATGGGTTCAATGAAACTATCACGAATTCCTCGAGGCTTCAAGGTTTATACTGGGATGTTTTCAATATCAAATATCCAACATTGGGTTTCGTTGGTGTTGCCTTATCTTCGTTAAAATTCCATAGTATTGAAACTGCTGCTGCTGCTCTTGCAGGTGTCTGGTCAGGAGCTAAAGCGTTACCATCAGTCAAAGAACAGGAGCAATGGGAAGCTGAAAGACTTCAAGCTGCAGGTGATTCCTATTTATTCCATTTCTACTTGGTTCACGATACTAAACCACAATGGGTCGATCATGTTGCCAAGTTTGCTCCAAAGGGACGTAAAAATCCACTAGAAGGAGAGGATATATATGATTTAGACGCTGGAACTGCTAAAGCTGAAGAGTTGTTCTATAAGATCCGAGACGAGAATCTAAAAGCTCATGGCAAGAAATGAAGCGTTAAAGAAAATGATGTCAATCGTCCCACTTTACAAGTTAGACACAATAGTAGATATTTACAATTACTCAAATAATTCCCCTTCCCCCCCCCCCCCTCTTTACTGCATACTGTAGCCAATGATTTGAGTGCTGATTACCAGCCAGACAGAAATTGTCTTCAGAGAGTATTTGGAGTGCAATGCACCAAGCACGACTGTGTTTTTCTGTTTGCAAAGATTGCACACCTTCACAAATAAATTTCCTCAATAAAGAGCGACTAACTACAAGTTTTCAGATTCTATTTAGTCTCACAGCAATAAAAGCCCTACAGGGACGGTTAGGCCCGTTTAGGAGGGTTCTCGAGACCCCCGGAAAGTCCAGTCTGTTCAAACTGAAATCGAGGAGTCTGGGGCCGCGGCTGGGACTGAACCTGCAACTGAAACACTGAAATTAGAATATTCTGAATGTTTCCGGGAAAAAATCAACAGGATTGCGCAAAAACCAACTTCGCAAATTCTTAAAACAAGGAGCAGCAAATTGGCGATAAATCGATTGCTGAAGGGAAGAACGGCAAAGTGCATGCCAAATATATTAATGGCAGGTTCAGAGACAATGAGCCTGCCATACACACATAAACCTCAAAACCTATGCCTTTGAAGAATCCCATTTCCGAAAATTGACCTGAAGGAATGGATGATGTACACTTACGTTTGAAGTAACGAAAGATTTCGGCTGTATACAACTAAAAGCACACATACATATATATATTTATATATAGTATATGAGTTTTTCTTTCTCGGGTCTTCCCAACCACCGACTAGAACAGATCGAACTGCAACCTAAGAACTGTGATTTAAGAACCGAGGATCAAGACCTCCACCTTTCTGCAGTGCTGCCTATAGGGACTGAGTAAGCGATTTCGAGAGGAAAGAACTCGTTCTCAGGAGATGAATTTCATGGTGTTGAAAAAACTAGTGCAATTATACCTCCCCATCCCCATCCCCATCCCCATCCCCCAGCACTGGCAATAGACAAGAAAAGGTGTCCAGAAACCCAGAGCTATCTCGTTTGCGTAGCATGGCTCGTCTATAGAGTTGTGTCTTTTTTTCTTGAAATGTGCTTTGTTTCGTATATTGGCACCTGGACGCGACAGCCTTGAGATCGAAGGATTCTCTGCATCCTGCATGTTACCCCTTATGTTGCCCAATTACGCAATCTTGTGAAACATTGCAGCTCAATGCCTTCAAGATAAATTAGTATTGGTAAACACCACAAAGCTAATGTTATAGATGCGTTAGTTTGCAGATATGGTGCTGCAATACTAAAAGTAGATCAGGAACACAGCAGTGTACCGCCGAAACAGGGAAAAGTGCATCTGGATACATGGCAAAAGCTGTATGTGCGAAAAACTTCTTCATGCTATTCTGGCCGCTTGTTTTGCAGCTCTTTTTAAGGCACTGGCTAGCCGTAAGTGAGGACATTACCACCAGGTGAGTGTTGCACTTCCTTCAATAATAAACTTTAGTTGACGCCTGACGGGTATTGCAAACTCTATTTTGGTCTACCTGCTTGCCAAATATTTCCAATTATCACAACTTGCGTCAAGCGAATACTCAATAATCTTTTCTTTTTAGCCTTTTATTGCTCATTAATTTCAGATCTGTGTTTGATAGTTTGGACTAAAAAAAGGCACCAAAACAAATAAAAGGAAATATTATCGACTCATCTAAGTTTTAGGATCTTAAGACTTGAATCAACATCACATCGTTTATTTGGGGAGAAAATTTGGAACTTCAACTGTTTGCTTGCTTTCTGCAAAACTAGTCCTTGCTCAGTAGAATCCGAACTAGCTCTTGGGAAAATACTGCAGTGACGATAATATTGCAGTGCAATATCAGGTGTAACTCTTTCTCTTTTTAAGGAGATTGATTGATCATTGTTCACCGCCATCAAGTTTAGCTTAGCCCAGCTTAGCTTGATCATCCCCTCCTCAATTCAGATCCCTCCGATAATACGAATACTTCTGAAAGGTCAAAAAAAAAAGATGGTGGATATCACTAATACGCATCAACTTCAAGGATCGGTGAATTCAGAAAGCCAAAAGATAAAATTGCCCTCAATAAAAGAACTCACCAAAGTGATAGAAAATCGAACACAGCCAGGCCTTTCGAAGGAAGAGGAGCACTTCATCCCTACAAAGAATCAAACACCAGCCACTACAACAACAACAGCACCAAAAAATATCCCCAGACATCCTCCTACAGCTGTCTATCAAAGTACCACACTACTTCTACCTCAGGCCTACTCTCATCAACAACAGACTACGCCTTTGCAGCATTCATCTTCCGTTTCTTCTGTATCGACTACAGGAGACTCTTCAACAAGGCATAACAGTGTTCCATTGCAAATCTTGCCAGCAGTAGACTCTTTCGGAACAAACAGTTCATATGTTACTTCAGCACCACAGCAACTTCAAGTTGCCTCACAGATAGCTACACCTTCAGCTCCACCACCGCCACCTCCCACTCTACAGGCGACTCCCTTTGGAATTCAACAGCATAATCAGCAACATTACCAGTATTATCAACATTATGATCATTCACATCAGGATTTACAGGGCTATACAACGCAGTATGCCTCTCCAATTACAGTGTTCCAAGTTCCACTTAACAACACAGATAGATACCATACTCAGGATCAGCAACATTCACAGCATCATTCACAGCAGCCGAGCTACAACCAGCAACGACTTACACCGAAAAAGAAAAGGCCAAGAAGAAAAGCAAACGAAATGGAAAGACTTTACGCCTGTAATTACAAAAATTGTAAAAACGCTTACGGTACTTTAAACCATTTGAATGCACACATCACTTTGAAAAGACATGGTCCAAAGAGAAAACCCGAAGAATTCAAACAGATTAGAGAGCTGTACAAACTACGGAAGAAAAGTTTGAAAAGCCTAAACGATGAAAGCGTCAACCCTGAGGAGAAACTGCATCTGATTGCCAGTCTTTCGGAAAACCTGCTAGATAATGGAGTCGAAGCAAGCATCCTTATAAAAGAAGGAAAGCCAAAGGATCTGAAAGATGCAGAGGAAAAATTGAGAAGCTTGACTCGAATCCCTGTGATTCATCAGCAAAGAGGTTACAATGGGTATGGAAGATACAGCTATGGCGTTGGAGATGACAGTGTTAGTTTCAAGGCGAAATGAGGCGAAACTGTCCCGGGATAGTCAACAAATGGGAAAATGTTGAAACACAAACCTCGCTTGCTATAATTATTTCACGAATTTACTATTACATCTACTGTCTGTAGAGCACTCGCTTATTAGTAGTATGTGCCGGTCCACATGCATAGCCTAGGGTTGTACATATCCTAAAGGTGATTTTCCTGTAGCATCGGGCAACCGTGGGTCCAATCAGTAGCAATATGAGTGTCGAACTACGATCTGCTGTCGATTTCCAGCTTTATGAAATTAGCCATGAGACCTGAAGCAATTGCAATGATGCCATCTCAGTAGCTGGAGAATGTCTGCATCAGTCCTCCCTGAAGGCTTTCGCTATTATCTGCACTAGGCTGTCGAGTCTTGACCTCTCTAGGTGCTAAGCTTTCTGTTTGAGACCCCTTTTACCAATTTGCTGATTGATCTGCGCATTATTGTTTACTCCAAGGTCAAAAAAAGAACTGCTGTCAGAGTTCCGGTTGATTAATGCATAAATCTTCTTTGCATTGATTAATTAGGAAATTACCTTATATGTACACCAACGTATGGTCGGAGCACCCAGAAGCTAAAAATAAGGTTCGAATGATCACGTGACCAGAAATATCGAGGACATCTTTCAGATTTAGTCAGCAAAAGTATTATTAAAAGGGGAATGAGAACTATCTGTTGGGTATGTATGCTATGTGACACACACACACACACATCATTAGATAATTACCAGGATATGTTTACCAGGAATAAATATATATAATGTTGTATCTGGAATTTCTCCCACTTGATTCTGATTCGGGAGGAGATACTAACTACACTTTCCATTTCAAAAAACGCGTATAAACCGTGTAATCGAATTAAACAAATGTACCCCTAACAGCAGTGTGATTATTAAAATGCAATGTAACTCAAACCAAGCTTGAAAATCAGTTATTTCTTATCACTAGAACAGGAACAAGATGATGTCCCGCATTTGCATTCAGAGCCTGAGCAACAAGAGCATCCTTCTGGTTCGTTATTTAAAACTAGCTCCTTCTTGCAGGAGGAGCAGTGAGCACAGGTGCAACCACTAGCACATTGGCAGGTTGATGTAGTAGATGATGAGCATTGACAAGCCATTTCGTATGTTTGATTCGTTTCTGTTTTTTTCAGTATTGTTGACAATTAGAAAAAGAGGCTAAAAATCGGAGTGTCTGGGCTCTTTATATAGTTTAGCATTTTATCCCGAAAAGGAAACGCGGAGTTGAAAATGGAACAAAAAAGAAATTCTGCCAATTCTGCACAGCACAAAGATCGCAAAAAGCATCTGATTGAATAAGGTGGGATGGTAGTACTACTACTGCTGGAAGAACTGGTACCTAGCCGGAGCGAGAGTTACGAAAAGCAGTTATTGAGTGCTTATTGCTGTAGCAATCGTTATTACTAATTCGTTTATTGTATTTCTATCTATTTCTATTTCACGATTCAGCTTTACACGCTTCGCGATCTCATTATCACATTATCATCAAGACTTGGCTAGTGATCGAACTTCCCAACTCTTACAGGAATGTTCAGCGCCACACAGCCTATGTCCTTCTTCAGTATAATTTCGACGTCCAGACTGTATTGCCTCGAGATCAGGCAACTTTGAAATGTTGGTACGATTGTAGTTGACAAGTTATCTGAGAGATAGCTCAGATCGATTACCAACTTCTTGCTCCATTCTTTCTCACTTTTACGGAGCCAGCTCGTGGATTCACTCTTATTGAATAAAGATTTGAAAACTATCAACTTATGCTCGTCAGTCTGTATCTTCATCATAGCTTCAACATCCAATATGAACGCCTTATCGATATAGTCATCAAAGTCTTTCAAAATGCCTAGTTCTTTAAACTGTGCTTTCAAGCTGCTGATTTTCGAGTAGTAACCCATGAACTTTGTCTGAAGATGTGTTTTTCCATTAGCAAACCAGTCTGCAGATAGTTCAACAGGAATTGAAAGCGGTGAATACATATTATTTACAATCAGCTGAACGCGCACCTTTTCAACGTCCGGGGGTACATAATCAGACGTCGTATTATTGGCAGGGATAAATTTCAAGTCAACCTCAATCTTGTGCAATTCCTGTTTCTCGCTAGATGTTAGAGTAGACGATAGCTTGTTATGATTATCCAATCCACGTTTATTAAGTTTTGATAATTCGTTGGTTTTCTTTATCGCGGAGGGTGCTTGATAAAACAATGTATGCTTAGGGACTACGGAAGTTGCTATTATGAGTCCCCCTACAACATTGAAATTGGTTTTGCTATCAAAAAGCTTAAACTTGTTTGAGTGAGCGGTTGCAAAACTTAGTTTCCCTTCAATTAAAGGCTTCTGCATATGAGCATTTGCCGTTCTAGAACCAAAGTAGTTTGTCTGAATGCTGAGTTGGTCTAGTTGTAGGGGGGATCTAACGGTCAATTGATTGAATTTGATCGAATTATAAAAGTCTTCGACTTCTTTTGTTCTACCTTCTCTCGTAGCTTTCAGGTACATCTCTGCATCCTTCAAACTACTCTCAATCGAATTACAAAGGTTTTCTAGCAATCCATAACGATCTGATGTTGTTGATGTCATACCAAATGGAATGAATCTCAAAGAGTACTCATTTTCCGCCAGCCGTACCAACTTTCCAGGAGTATTGGGTCTATTACTAGAATTATTCTGATCTTCTATTCCAATTATCCGAGAGCTGATTGAATAGCTTACTGCACTTTCTCTGCACGATAAGTCCTTTGTTAATATCGGGGAACCTCGATTATAGAGATGGCCATAATGCACGTAGGGATCGATGACTATGTTTTTGTACTTCAGGTTGTTAATACCAAAGCTTGGAGGCAAGGCTATATGAGCGTCTAACCCATGCCGGCAAACTGTATCTAATAAAGCATTCGGGAATTTGAATGTGAAAAACTTTTTATACTTCACACCTGGTTTCAAGATTCTGTCATCTCTCAATCCGAGGACAGCACCCTCAAAGTCAATGGTTCCATAAACAAATGGTTTCATGTTTGCTGAAGGTCCAACATCGTGGCAAGACCAGCTTGCACTCAAATCCATCATACTCAAAATCTTTTTTGAGATCAACATTTTCTGCTGGACATCAATGATGGAAATGAAACAGTCCAAGGACACGTAGAATTTCTGGAAACGAATGGGTTTATTAGAGGTATTTCGTACAATGATATAACCGTACACCGCATCGCCGGATGTGAACTCTTTGAGAAAAGACTCTTGCTCTTGCGGTTTCGAGGGATCAGGTACATCTTTAATTACATGGATGTCCATCACAATTGGTGCATTAACCAAAGGAAGCTCTTGTGCTGAATCAACCAAGTTGTGGTCTTCAGGTGTGACGGTATTATATTGATTTGATTCCGATGTAAGAGTGGTACGAGGCGTAGTTGAGCTTTCATAGCCACTGTTGAGATACTCCGGTGGAGAACCTCCTTCTTCAGAATAATCTTGTGAATCTTTTTGAAATGATTGATACAATTCGAAAGACGGGAGAACATCGAATACCAACTCTTCTTGATGTCTTCGCAAGCCGATGCTGGATCTCATTTCAGTATCTCGTTCCTCGTCGTTGGCGCTGGTCTTCTGGTTGAATTGCTCGAGAAAATCTTCATTCGACGGCTTCTCAGGTTCTAATGTCATAGTATCAACTATTATCCGATCCCGCTGACTAGTTGACACACTATTGAATCTTCTATTGTTTTTTAAAGATTGATGATAAGTGGAATCTCCCTATTTGGGAAGCGGAGACGCGGAGAAACTTAATTTGGCCAGAACAAAAAAAAGAGGGCCAAAAAAGTAACTGTGCGAGATATAGACATTTTGTATCTGAAAATCCCCAGTTCAGCTCTATTATTCCAGAACAGAAAATCTTTGAACAGTGTGGTTGTTTAATTTGTTGTTAATAGTAGTCTGAAATTTTCTTTTTACAGCTAAATTTCAATTAGTTTTGCTTTCAAGGTTTAATATCTTACGTTTAGCCACTACGTCTGAGTAAGGCCAGAAGTACCAGATAGTAACCCCTCATATTTAAAATAAAAACCTTATAGCAATAGAATAACACAAATGCCATGCACTACTAATCATCAAATCTTCTTACACGGATTGGAATATTGAGCACAGTGCTGCCAATTCCTCCTTTGAACTCAATCGTCAAATTGATGCAATATTGTCTAGATATCAAGCAACTTTGAAACGTTGGAATGATTGTTTCTTGCATGTTATCTGACATATAATCAATATCGATGATCAATCTTCTCTTCCATTCATTGTTTGAGTTATTCTCTTTTCGCTTCCATTGTTGTGATTCATTTTTATTCTGTGCAATTTTGAAAGCATGTACTTTATATTCTTCAGATTTTATATTTCCCATAGCTTCGATATCCAATATTGAAGCTTTACCGAAGTAATGCTCAAGGTTAGACAAGCCTGCTTTTTCATATTTTTGTCTCAGCTTTGTAAGCTTTTCTGAATAGTCCGTGAATTTATCCTGAACAGATCTGTTCCCATTTAAAAATAAATCCGTTGACAGCTTTATTGGAATTGATGACTTGGAGTAAATATTCATGACAAGCAACTTTGCTTCGATATGTTTGATATCTGGTGGTAAGGAAGCTAGATCATTACTGGAGGGAATAAAGACCAGGTCGACCTTGATCTTATTCAGCTTCTGCTTTTCACTTGTAGACAACGTAGAGGATAAATGTCCATAATTATCTAACCCAGGTTTATTCAATCTTGACAGATCATTCGTTTTTCTCAATAATGAAGGCGCACGATAAGGTAAACCATCCTTTGGAATATATGATGAAGCAATGACCAGCCCCTTTTTACTATTATTTTTCTGGATTTTACTGAACAATCGTGATCCAATACTTTCAACATTATTAACAAATTTCAACCTTGATTCAATTTTGGAATACTCAGGTTTTGCGAAGACCTGATTTCTCAAAGGGAAACTGTGAGTCTCATCCGAAATTGAAGGTGTCCTTATGTGTAATTGTTGTAGTTTTATTTCATTATTCATTCTTTCGATAGCCTCTGTCTGCCCTTCCATCTCAAACTTCAAATTTCTTTCAGCAGTAATGAAACAAGAATCAATCTGTTTGCACAACGATTCCAAAGACCTTTTCGAAGAAAATAGCGGGACAGCAAAACCGAAAGGAACAAATCTTAAAGAATACTCATTTTCAGCTAATCTAACCAAGTGTTCATCAGATGCGCTTTCTGTTCCAATTATTTTGGTGTTTATGGTATAACTAATGGCCAACTTGTCATTTGACAAATCTTTTGTCAATATAGGGGTACCTCTATAGTATAAATGGCCGTAGTGTAACGCTGGATCGATTTCGATATTCCTGAATTTACCACCATTCTTGAAGCGATCAACACCAAGACTTGGTGGCAAAAGAGAATGAAGTTCTTGCTGGTGACGGCAAACCGTATCCAACAGTGTATACGGGAATTTGAATGTGAAGAATTTCTTGTACTTGGTTTTTGGAGCTAGAATTCTATCATTTTTCAATCCGAGGCAGCACCCTTCAAAGTCAATGCTATAAGGCGTGTAGCTTTTCATATTCGATGAAGGGAATACACACCCATAAGTCCAACTTGCACTGAAATCCAGCATGTTCAAAAACTTTTTCGATATTAATTTCTTCTGCACAGGATCAGCTACTGTAATTACACCCTCCAGAGATACGAAAAATTGTTGGAATCGAACTGGCTCATTTGAATTGTTATGGACAATGACGTACCCATGGACAGCATCTCCAGATGTGTATTCCTTCAGGATAGCTTCTTGTTCTTGTGCAGCGGTTGGGTCTGGGACATCTTTTGTGATGTGGATCTCTAATTTGATTGGAGAGTTCTTCAGAGGCAAATTATGTGCACAGTCAATTAGATTGTATACGCCATCATTGGCCATTGCAGCAGCTGCAGCAGCTGCTGCACCTGTGGTTGCTGGAGAGGTATTAGGCACTTGGTCGACGAACGATGCTTGGTATGAGCTGGCAGGTCGTGGACTCGACATCAAAGATTCACTGAATGTGGTAGCAGTAGTGGTGGATCTGGTATCGTTACTGTAATAGCAAGGCGGAAATCCGTGATCCTGGGGGCCATCTTCTAACTCATCAGGAGTCGATTGCTGAAACAATCGGTACATTTCGAACGATGGCAACACATCAAAGACAATCTCTTTGTTGAGGGCTGACTGTGGAATTTTGTTGTCAGGTTTGTTCCAACCCATGCTCGTATCTATTAACTGTGCACGCTCGTCATCATTGAGAAGGGTTTCACTGTTTTCTCTACGTTGAGTTTCCCTGAGTACAGCTTTTGAAAAATCAATCTGCTCACTTTCTTCTTCCTCGTAGCTGGCGTCTGCTTCAAGTGAAGAGTTTTGTGGTGAAACATCTGCATCTCCAGCTTCAGTACCAGTGTATTGCCGCTCACGTTTACTCTCTACCTCTTTGCACATTAGAGGAGTTGAGTTGAATTGAAGTGAATTGAAGTGAATTGAGTGGAATTTGGTTAAATAAAGCTGTTTTCACTATCCTCTTCTACTCCTGGGCTCAACAGTTCAATTGCGATATCGGCGAATGCAGAATCAAACCTGAAGAAGGAAGTGTTGATGTTCTTATACCAAGGTAATTATTAATGAAAAACAACGATCTCCATAACGCACTACTGTGGAAATTTGAAAAAAAAAAAAAAATATTTGTGGTGAGTAATAGTAATAATAATAATAATGATTATAATAACGGTCAAGGAAGAATCCGGCCATACAATGACTGGTGGACTAAGATATGACACAACCTTTAGCGTAAGCTGCTACGCTATCAGAGCCGGATGTTTATCTACGACTCCGGTATAATACACAGGAACTAAGGTTCCGCCTCTTATCGAACTGTAACAGCATTGTATACGAAGGATCTTAGTAGATAGCAAATTGCGGCTACCGATAGGTGCGGCATCAACTAGCTGAAAGGGCCATCGTTTAAAAGTGTTCAGAAACAACGTCTTTCCATCTCTCTAGAGAGTTCTATCTGCCCGACTATGACTCATCTTGCAGTACTTAAAACCATTCAGGTCTTCCTGATATACGACCGATTCAGTCACATGCAGGAAAGAGACGGCTGTGGTCGGAAATTTATCTGTCAATTACGCTCCAAGCCCTCCTCCCCCCGCCGATAAGTCAAGCTACAGGAAACTATGTAAACCATAGTTTCCTGCACATAGTCCGACAGCGTTTTCCCGCTTAGTACAACCGTCATTCAATCGACTTTTAACCGAGTCCAGTTCATCTGAGCCAAAGTTATAGCTGAAATGGTTTGTGAGTAGCTGTAGAAGTGTCTGATCTGTGTGATTATATAATGACACATAGCACTAAAACAAAACAAAAAAAAAAACATTTTTCGTATCCATTTTAGGGAACTCCGTAAGAGGATATTATTCTATGGTTTTGAACGTGTGTCTGGAATTCTGTTGTAGGGGGAAAAGACAAAAAAGAAAAATAAACTTGGAACATTAGAAAATATTTAAAAAAAAAAAAAAAAAGTATAAACAGTGCTTGAGGTGGGCAAAGAGGCAATCTGATACTCTAAACTGCAAGCGCTTTTATGTCCATTATATAGCACGAAAAGAAGACCTTTCCAAAATCAACATCGCTGTTTTTTCAAAGGAACTTGTACCTGGAGACTAGAGATGGCAAAAAAATTATCTGAAGGAAGAAAAGTGGGAAGTGGCAGGAAACCTGGTCCAGGGAAGACTTTAGCTGAAGGCCGGAAAGTGGGTAGTGGTAGGAAAAAAGGAAGCATCAGCAAGACGCTTGCAGACGGCAGAAAAGTGGGTAGTGGGAGAAAGAAGGGAAGCAAGAACAAATCGCCTTCGCAAGGTTCTCCAAGTGGGGTACCAACAACCATGCAACAGCGTCATCATGAACAGCTACAGCATCGGAATGGAGAGCCATCGTTTGCTGGTATCAACTCTCCTGGCAGCCATAATAACGTGTTTCAAGTTCACGATGCGCTAGGTAACATAGCTGGCATGCACAATGCCATTCCGTCTCAACACTCACCGAATGATATCATGCATTTGAACAACCGCCAGTTACAAGAAGAGCAAATCATCAACAGTCATCAACTGTACCACATGAAACCCTTACATCAAAGCCACAATAGCGATAGCGTTAAGATGATGGATCGTTCATATTTGCCTCTAGAAATTAGAAATGGTCAGCAACAGGATCATTTAATTTCGCAGTATCAACTAAACTCAACAAGAACTACGACTGAGAACTGAATTTAATTTGTGAACTATGTAATACAAGCCATACTACGTACACACCAAAATTTTGGATGTAGAATTTACGCGTCATTCGCGTAGGCATATTTTTGTTATCTTTTTTTCTTTGTTTATTTGCTATCATGTAAAATACGCGCCAGGGCAAAACTTGCCACCAGAGCTCGTTGGTGAACATTTGCAATCATCGAACTACTCGTCTTCGCTAACATCTCCTCTCAGATGCAGCTTTCCATTTAGTGATAGTATAGGTTGCTTGAGTTCAATATAGAAAAATTCAAAACACTGCTAATATGATAGAGGAAAAAAACAAAATGGATCCTAAGAGATTCGAACTCTTGCATCTTACGATATTCGATCTTGAGTCGAACGCCTTAAACCACTCGGCCAAAGATCCTATTGCTGAAAATAATCACCGAGTTTCATATAGACACTCATTGTATTATATAAGCATCAATATATATATATATATATATATCTATACTGACTGATTGATTGATTACGATTGATGATTCCCTAAAAGAGACTACGGAACTGAGTTTTGAGACATACTGTGGTTTCAAGAATAGCTTGGACAATCATGGACCAATTATTATTAGTGTATTCCGTCTACTATTTTGCAAGTGTAGTTGACTCTGTCATTTCGTAGGTTGACTCTCTTTCGGACTCTGGATTTGTCCCCTCCTGATAAGAGAACTTTTGACACAATGTTGACGAAACCGAGTCTTGAAAGAACGAGCGACTTCTCTTTAAGTTGGCAAAAGGAAAGCAAGAAAGAGAGATATAATGAATCCCACAAACTTTTCTGTCTTCTTTTTATTTATAAACAGTGTGGCGACTCAATTTAGGGACAGAGCGCCAATTCCTCAATTCCTGGCACTTCTCTATCATGACTGTTGATGAGTACTCAGGTGTTCCTTTCGTGAAAACACCGCTGGTTTATTCGAACGAACTATCCTTGTTATCCCCCTGTAAAATATTTTTGAAACAGGAATTCGTCCAGCCAACTGGGAGCTACAAACTTCGTGGGATATCAAATCTGATCAAATCTTCTTTGGACGCAATTGGAAACCACATCGATGTAGCTGAGAGAGAACACATTGGTAATACAGATACTGAGGGAAAGAATATTCTTATTCTATCAAACTCTGGTGGCAATGCCGGTAATGCTGTATCGTATGCTTCTAGCTACTACAATGTTAAATCGATGGTTGTGCTACCAAAAAGTGCAAAACTAAAGATGAAACAAAAGATCGAAAATAACGGTTCGAGAGTAATTATTCATGGTGAAACAATAGGCGACGCAGAGAGTTACATAAAAGATGTTCTGATTCCAAGTCTCGAGGAAGATGTGATGCCTATTTATTGTCACCCTTATGACCTAGCTCCTATTTGGGACGGTCATTCTACAATAATTGACGAAATTGTGGATCAGCTGAACAGTCAGAACCAGTTGAAAAACCTCAAAGGCATCGTGTGCTCTATTGGTGGCGGTGGCCTCTACAATGGGATTGTTCAAGGTTTGAAACGAAATAATTTACGCAACGTTCCGGTCTTGACTATAGAAACAGATTCATTTCCCACTTTCGAGAAAGCAATCCAAAATGAAAACCCCGTTCTTTTGAAAGACAGTTATCACTCAATTGTTACTTCCTTGGCTTGTCCTTATATTTCTTCGAAATCATGGGAGAATTACAAGAGTCATAAAACAAGAAACCTGCTTGTTTCTGATTCAGATGCTGTGAAATCTTGTATCAGATTTGCGGAAGATTTAAATGTCATAGTGGAACCAGCATGTGGGGTTGCATTATGTAGCGTTTATAATAATTTATTGCAAAAGCATGCAGATTTTTTTGAAGGGCTCACCAATAAGGAAGATATCGTTGTTATCATAGTATGTGGTGGAAGTGCAACTTCTGTACAGGACTTGGCAGATTATAGCCAACAATACTCGTGCTGAGAACCAGAGGCTGGTGTTACTAATTAGGAGTGCCATCTATAGCTTCGAATAAACAAACATTCATTGAACTAAACGTAAAAGCCAATCGCACCTTTCCAACAACTATTCAAGCAACTTCTGCATAGTTTCTTAAATCAAGGGTGAGAGTTTTGGAGCTGTTCTCTCTCTGTTCCCTGTAAATTCCCACTAGAGCATCTGATTTCTCAAACAACCCGTTCTTCAAACTAATCACAATAAACTGGAATTCTTTGGATGCATGCTTGCTGATATATCTTGCAACTCTGTTAACGTTAGTGTTATCCAAAGCAGCATCAACTTCATCTAAAACAAAAAATGGAGATGGATTGAAAGAGTGTATAGCAAATAATAAGCCTAAAGCTGCAACAGTTTTTTCACCACCAGATAACAATTCCATATCGCTGAATTTTTTCATAGGTGGCATTGCATGATATCTAACACCTGCTAGATATGGCTCATCTTCATCCTCTAAAGTCAAATCCGCTGAGCCTCCCCCCAAAGCATTGTTATTCGACTTGGTCAATTCTTTATAAATCGAGTCAATGTGATTAGATATATGATTAAATGCATTGATAAATAATTCATATCTTTTCCCTTTGACCTCCTGGAATCTCTTGACAGTGGAGTATTCGTCACTTCTTGTTTTTACCAATTCTTTCTCAATCTCCTTCATCTTTGTGGAAACTTCTTGAAATCTTTCATGAGCTTTGACATTTGGAGACAATGACTCTATAGTTTTATTGATTTCATCCAACTGATCTTCGAATTCTTTCTCTATAACTTTACTGCTATTCTCTTTGTATTTTCCAGAAAGCTCAGAATAGTCTATGATGATATTATTAGCTGCTTCAACAACCTGCTCATTGTTGTTGATAGGAAGCTCATCCAAAGAAGATTCTAATAATGGAATTTGAATGTTTTCGATCTTGCAGCTCTTGAGTACACTGATTCTTTCCAACAATGCCTCTTCAAGATCCTGCTGCAAGATCTCTATGTGTTTCTTTTCATTTTCATATGATAAAAGGGAACTATTCAGCTCATCTTTAGCATTTCTTGATTTTAATAATTTGTTCTCTAGTTGTTTCTCGAAGTCTTTAAATTCCGTTATTATTAGTTCGAGCTCGCCTTCCAAATGGTCAGTTTCATTATTGATTTGTTCTTTAGACTTGTTGAGTTCAGCTAATGATTCCTCAGCTTTAGCCTTCTCCGCGCTTATTTTAGCAATACGCTCACTTGTTTCATTAACTCTTTCCTTTTCAAACTCCAGCTTCTGTTCCAATTTCAGCAATTGATTTTGATATTGTTTTAATTCCCTTGATTGCTCTTTAATCATTGAACCAGTAGAAGATTCATATTCTTTAATATTCTTAAACCCAAGTCTAGAGCAAAAGGAAGAAAACAGACCTTTGCGCATCTCAGCTATGTGTGCTTCCTGTTTTGAGATCTGGACTTCTAGATCATTATATTTGTCATTTTGCTGCTTGATCTTGAGATCAACGTCATTCGAGTTAGAATAATATTTCATCTCAGCATCTGTATCGAGAATAGCTCTTTCTATTTCAGCTCTTTTTCTTCTAACTATGCTTATTTCAGACTCGATATTTACCAAGTCATTTTCCAAGTTTTTAGCCTCCAAAGGATCGGGCCTATTGCGCTGCAGATCATCCAATTGATATAGCAGGTCGTCTTTGAGCTTACTCAAAGTATTGACCTCACCTTTATTCCAACTTCTACCTTGTGCGGCAGTTCTTCCACCAGTCATAAGACCCGCTTTATGAATAAGTGATCCTTCAAGAGTTGCAACTTTGACATTAACCTGCTTATCCCATCTAAGCCTCTTTGCAGCTGCAAGAGTATCAGCAACCATAGAATTTCCACATACATACTGCACTGCTCTTTCCAATGTTGGATCAAAATCGATTATATCTATAGTTGGTCTAGCTTGTGGGTCACTATGACGCAGGCGTGAATCAGCAGGGTTAGCTTCAATACTATCGAGAGGGATGAAACTGATAACACCGCTTCTTTGTTCCTTCAAATATTCAATACACTTGTGAGCAGTAGCAGAATTCTCCACTACAACAGAATCAAAATTCTTACCTAGGATCGTTGAGACAGCAATTTCATATTTTTTCTGTTTTGGCTGACATAAATCATGGATTATACCTTTAACACCTGAAAACAGTCTTCTCAGCGTACCAACATTTTCTCTTAGTTTTCTTTCTCTATTTGTTTCCCTCTGATTAGCAGATAAGTCATCTAAAGCCAACAGAGTTTCCTTCAATCTTGATTTTAATTCGAATTCCTGTGTCAGAAAATTTTCGTTCGCTAAGTTTAGCTGTCTCACAGTTTCCTTTTTGCTACCAAACACTCCGTTCAATTCATTCAGCTCAGAACTAACAGAATTCAATTGTTTCTGAAGCTCATCAGTTTGAAGTATCAATTCTTGAACTCTGCCATTAGATGTGCCTTTCTGATTTTTCAGACTGGTAATTATAGCTTCGATTTCGCTTTTTTGAATGAGCATCAAACTTAGCTTTTCAAATTCCGATGCACCTCCTTCCGTCATAAACTTTTCTTTCAATGATTCATATTGTTGCTCATCTTCCACTGTTATCTGCGACCCTTTGTTTTTCGATCTGAATTCTCTTTCTGCACTTGCCTTGGCCTTGGTAACAACTTTGATCTGTCTTTCAACCCCTGAAACATAATCAGCCTGTCTCTCAATATCGCTCTTCAAATCTTTAAGACGTCTACTATAATTTGCTATTTTCTTTTGCAGAACTTCCTGTCGAGCAGTTATCGGCAGTAATTCTCTTCGCTTGTCAGAAAGTTCTATTTTCTTTCTGCTGATGTTCTTTTCAGAAGCATTGAGTTGTAAAGACTCCTTGGCATACTTGGCTTTGATTTTAGAGAACTCTTCCTCTTTAGTGACTGAAATGGCTTTGAGTCTTTTCAATTGAATTTTGGATGCGCTTATTGAGTCACTTAGTTTTTGCCTTTTCTGCTCCAGATGGTAAAGTCGCCAAAGTGTTGAGAGAACAATCAATTTATTTTTGCTCTGGATCTTCGATTTGAAGAGCTCGGCTTCTTTATGTTGTTCATCGTACTGCTTCAACTCACCAGCCAGGGTTCTCTTTTTAGACAAAATAGCAGCAGTAAGTTCTTTAGCTCGATCTCTTTCATCTTTGACTTTATTGTACTCGGCTTTGTATTCAGCAGATCCACTCACTGTTTCTATAAGGCTTGCTAAATCCATTGGCGACTGAGAAGCAATTTGCTCAACATCACCTTGGAACACCAAAAAATTTCTAGCCTTGATCAAAATATTTTCTTTTTTCAATAAGTTAGAGTACTCTGCAGCAGAAACTGTTGTCCCATTGACCTTGTACTCGCTAGTTCCTCTTCTGGATATAGTTCTTTTCAATTGTAGCTGTTCGCCATCACTTTTTTGATAAATTGCCATAACATATGCTACTTGCATATCAGGGTCTTGAGAGTTATCTTCATCTATCCGACCTCTGTATATCAAATCCTTCAGCTGGTTGGATCTCAGGTGATTAGACCTGACACCAAGAACAAAGGAAATAGCGTCCATCATATTAGATTTTCCAGAACCATTAGGACCAATGATACTTGTGAAATTGGCGGTGCCGAACCCAATAGAGGCCGTGCTCTTATAGGACTTGAAGTTGTGTAGCTCAATCCCAACAAGTCTACCCATCGTCCTTTGAAGATTGTACTTGGCAGTAATAAGTGAGGTTTGATAACAGTTTATCATATAACAAAGCTACGCGTTGCATTTACAGAGAAGGACGCGTCTTTCAGAGAAGCTTAGTAATACTATGGTAGGTGCACTATCTATGCGGGTAATTTAGAAACTGCTTGGCTAGACACTAAATGTTATATAATCAATGTGTAATAAGGCTTCAAAAGGAGTGAGAGTGGGAGTGCCGTTATTATGTACGAAAAGTGCAAAAAAAAAGCCTCTCCAATCAATCGGCTTTATCTGCTGGTTCGTCTTCAAAGTTTCTTGTGATGATATTTTCTAGTTGAATGACTTCTGTAGCAAGTTTCTGGTAGAGCTTATTCTCTCTAATCTTTTGCTTAATCTGGAATTTCTCAATATACCACAGCAGAAACTTATAATTGATCCACATCACCAGGAGTGAAATGCAAACAACTGCTGAGTGCTGAAAGATCTCCTTTTTGTCAGATGTGTCCAACGTTCTGACCCAAATGATTATATTCGTGGCTAATAGGAAATCTAAAGCTGCAATGAAAACCACTAGCAGCCCTGCAAAAAAAAGTTTAAAAGAAATCCCAGCTTTGCGTTTCTTATAGTAGGCAAAAGGGGGTCCAAATAGTTGCTCTTCCGCTGAAGTCGTCTCATATCTATCGCCCTCTGCTTCTGGAGTTTCAATAGTTCTATTTCCTAATAGCTGAGCGCTTGAGCCTTCGTCTAGTCTTGACATTACTCTTTTTTCCAAATCTCTCTTTGTTCTGTTCTTGAAAAGAAAACCTGTGATTTTTTTTTGCGCAGACTTATAGATCGTCGAAGATAACCTTAAAATTATATGTGGTGTTCAGATGTTTATGTGTCCCTTGACAACATGAAACAAAAGGATGAGTCGCATGCATACATTCAAACTTCGTTAACGAAAACACCAGAGATACGGAAGGCAAATAAATATCTATATATATATCTATATATATATATCACTTATCAATTGGGTTTTAGCTGTCGTTTGGTGAAATCTAAAATCTCAAGAAAGCTTTTGGAATTTTTCTCGACCGCAATGACACACCTTTTATGGTCAAATTTAGCAGACCACACCTGACCGCAATCTGGGAGCAAATTTGATCTGACGAGCTTGCCTCCATGTTTCAAGTCATAAGCATTGAACTGGCCTTCACCCCCGCTGACTAGTAGGTTTGACGTCGAGAAGAAAGTGGTTATCGGGGTATGGTTATCATGATGAAGGGTAAACAGACTTTTATAAGTGTCTGGATCCCATCCTCTTAAAGTACCATCTGCTGCTGCACTTACTAGGTATTTGTCGGATAGCCCAACTAGACCAACTAATGATGTATGACTGACTAGATGTGCTATGCAGCGACCGTCGTTCAAGTCCCATACCCTCACTTTTGAATCCATTGAAGCTGATATGCACCTGTTTCTCTCTTTATCTAGTACTATGGCATATATTCGATCTGTATGCCCCGTCAACACAAACTTAGTTGTTTTTTTTTTCAAGTCCCACACACGAATAGTGTGATCATAGGAGCCTGAAATTACCAAATTCCCGAAGCCAGCAACGGTTCTCACTGAAGCAGTGTGTCCTCTTAGCACCGTTACAAAATATGGATTGTGGCCATCATTATCATCAAGATACTCTTTATCAGTTTCCTTAGGTAGTCTCCAGACGTGCAATGTGTTATCTCTTGAGCCAGTTACTATCAATTTTTCCTCAGTGTCTTCGAGTGTTACGATTTCCATTGATCTGATGGTAGAGGTATGACCTCTGAAGATATGAGTGCATTTCCCAGTCTTCGTGTTCCAAACACGTACTGTTCTGTCAGTTGATCCACTAACAATTTGATCTCCAATAGATTTCAATGCCCATACACCGCCTTCGTGCCCTTGCAAAACCTTGATTATTTGACCAGTGTCGGCGCTGTAAATATTTATCATCTTGTCATCAGCTCCAGTAACGACTCGATCGCCATCTAGTTGAAGACAAGCAATTAATAATGCACCATGGCACGGTACTGTTATTTTTTTCGGTTCGAAGTCAGGGTCAATCCAGTTTTGATAAAGCTTATATCTTTCGATATAGGTTTCATGATAATATGAAGGTGACAGCAGTTCGGAACTTTGTATTTGTTCCAACTCGTCTTTGGTGATGAAGTGCTCCTTGTATAGTAAATTTTTCCAGAACTCTTGTGTGATTAATTTTGTCCATGATTTTGAAACCAAGAGTGCGTTATTCAGTGACTTATAGTCTAGTTGTTTCAAAATGTTTGTGGATATTTCGGTGGGGAGATTTGAAATGATGTCTCTTTTCAAGCTCATGTTGATGGTGTTACTTAAATCGCTTAAGGTAGTTCTATCGGTTTTGGACAATAATTTGAAGATTAGAAAGTTCCTTGCGTTCAAGGTAAGAGAGTTGGTCGTGAGGTTCTCAATCAAATTTATTAGCTCCAAAGAGTCTGATGGTGTCTCTGGGGTTGGGAACAAATTATCGTCATATGATGATAATATTGGAGATGCAGAAGGGGAAGGCAGAGGGAGATCGCTGTTTTCGTATTCCTTATGTGCCACTATCGCACTTGAGTCCAGTGTGTTAGGATTTGTTGGCTCTGGATCTATAGCGGCGTCGTGATCACTCTCATCACTTATCGGTTCGGTGTCCAGCGCAGCTTCTGGGTTTTGTGCTGTATCATTAGACTTCAACGTGAGCCTTCTCTTAGCATCTCCTTGGAGTTTGCATGTTTGCTGGTGGTCCTCAGCGGCTCTCTTCTTAGAATTATTTGAGCTGAGAGAAAGAAGCGACGCTGAACCAGTCTCATCAAGCACGTAAAGGTCTTCATCCTTCATCTTGAAGCACAGGGGTGCTTCAGTGTTCAGCAGAGGATAGAAGGGCGGGTTCGAGTTGGAAGTCGCGGTTGTCATCTTAGATCTTTTATTATTCAACTTATAGAATGACGATGTCTCACGCACGTATTTGAAGTGGCTGTCTTTTCTTGGTGTGGTCTGGTGTGTGTGTGGTGGAAGCTCAAAAACCCACTAACCAAGGCAGGGAGGAGGAGGTTTTTGTTTGTTTAGGTTTCTCAGTCACAGTGCAAAAGAAGGCGCTAAACCAGGCGTGGGTATCTTCGTAAATTTAGCCCTCCTGATTTCTGTTCGTGTACTTAGAGGTACGAGCGAGCTGGTGACGAGTGCAGCCTATTTGAGTGGTGTGGTATTATGGATGCTTGCAACACTTTTCTGTGCTGTTCAAGCTATGAAAAAATGTTCTCCCGTTTGGTCTCAAAGGGAACCTGTAGTGTATGAAGGAAGAGGAAGGAATATTAAAAACCGTGCTCTCGCTGCTGCCTTTCACAAATAGACTTGGCGCGAGTGTGTGTTTCTAGTAACCGTTGCGTGGCTCGTTTGTTTACGTCGTTCCTCTTGTATTTGTTAGTATATCGCAGCACTGTATTTGTTTTGTATTGATTGCGTTTGGAATTGGTTGCAACTGTTTGAGGAACGAGATACGCAGCCTAAAAGGATAAAATTCCAGAGTGGGTAAATTTCTAGATTTGGATAAATATTTTGAGTTTTCTTTATTTTTTTCGTGCCATGGGAAAGGCTTATACGACAGTGCCTAGAGCTTAAAGAAGAGCTAGAAAGCAGCTGTGAGACAAACTAGGTGCTGGATGGATCGAGGATGCAGGGTCTGAAACTTTTTTGCCGCTCTTTCTCAACAACCAGATTACTTAGATCTTCTCTGTATGATGGGACTGCAAGCTCTATTGCGAAAAAAGAGCAGAACTTGCTGCTGTTATCTAGAGACATTCCAACGGTGGAACTCGCATTCGACTTATACAATGATGAGACCTCTAGTTCAAAGTCCTCGCCATCCATTGTGATTCTGCATGGGCTCTTTGGTAGCAAGGTTAACAATAGAAGCATTGCAAGAACGCTCAACAAGAAGCTACAGACGGATGTCTACTGTCTAGATTTAAGAAACCACGGAGACTCACCTCATATTAAAAGGCACGACTACCCATCCCTCTCTGCTGATGTTGAGAGATTTCTCGAAGATCACGACCTAGAGAAGCCAATTGTCATTGGCCATTCAATGGGTGCAAAGACCGCAATGGCTCTAGTGTTAAGACGCCCAAAGCTTGCTGAATTGATTATTAGTGTCGACAACTCCCCAGTGAGTTTACAGCCCTCTTCTTTATTCCCAAGATACTGCTCAATTCTACAAGAGATCGTCGCCGATAAAGACATCAATAGTTTGAAACAGGCTGATCAGTATTTCGCCAAGTTCGAAAAAGATATATCAACCAGGCAATTCTTGCTGCAAAACTTGAGAACCGATCCAGAAACTAAGACTCTCAAAAGTCGCATACCTTTGGATACACTCAAGGACATTCTCATTAAAGGAAATATTGCAGCCTGGGATTTTGATCCTTCTTTGAATAGATGGACTGGCCCAGCACTGTTCATAAGAGGCACAAAGTCTACATATGTCCCAGACGAATACATCCCAACAATTGGACAGTATTTCCCCAATTTTGAGCTTCGTGATGTCGATGCTGGCCATTGGGTTCTGGCGGAAAAGCCACGGGAATCGGTGAGTCTCATTGTAGATTACATAGAAAAACACCACGAACTTTAGCCTAAGCATATATACGACCAAAAAAAAAGCAAATCATTCATCGCTGTCAAGTAGATACAAGTGTATCCTTCACGATTAGAGATCATCACTGTGCAATCGTGGTTCGAACTAGATTACGAAAAAAGAAAATACACTCGCCTGCATATTTTTGGTGAGTTCTGAAAATGTAAAAAAAGCATCATAAACAATACCAGAGCTAAAAAAGAAAGCTACATTTGAAAACAACGACGGAATCCAACCGGAAATAGAAGAAGAAGTAATGCTCATATCAGAGGTTGAAAAATCATTGCCGGAGAATACTCCAGATAATCCTCAGCCAACCACATTCAAAGTCAGCCAAGCTGACCTGAACCAGCATGATGCCTACGTCCTGGAATTCAACACGGTAAATAAATACACTGAGGATCGCAAAGATATCGAAGAACTGAGACCTACTAGCTTCCAGAATACTGATGTCTTGACTAAGGGGAAAGATGAATATCTATGTTTCAAAACGGATAAATTAGGTGAGGCTAAAATCACGGATAATGGCCATTTGCTAGGTGGTCGTAAATATTTGTTAACCACATTCACTCTGCCAGGCCGCGGGAAAAAGCTATACGTTTTGGGCAATGAGGCAGCCAAGCTATTGAATCACCGTGATGCATTTGTTTTATTCAATAAATTCAAACAGTTGTACAAGTATACTGTCAATGAGGAAGAAAGGAAATTTTTGGAGGAACAAGGTTTCAGCATCTCAAGGATTAAAACCAGAGCTGTTGCTGTTACAAGCGCCAGAAATCTCTTCATGGTTTTTGGTGCAAGGGTAGTTCAAGAGGGGAAAAGAGTGAAAGATGATTATTGGGAAGAGCTTGCAATCGAACAGGGATTCAATGTAAACAGCCAAGTATTCCCTGTGGAAGAAAGATTAGGAACTCCAGAACTGTCCAAAAGGGCACTCAAATCCAATGGAAAGTTCCCCACTAAACTAGGAGTAAAGGATAAGGGTATAAGACAGGAAAAAATAAGATCGAATACTGCAACGTTACTGGTTCGCCCATTACCGTCATTAGAAGAAAGAAAAGAATATCTAGAAGCTATGAGTAATGGACAACAAACGCAGATATTACCGGGACAGGGAATCACTGGTGGGCTGGAATTAGGTGCTATTGCAACGGTACCCAAATATAAGAGCGATCCAACATCCGGTTACAAGCATAAGACTCTTTTGAGTTCACTGGTAACAGGTAGCAGCACCATCTTACCTGTACAGATAGCTGCCACTACAAACCACCCTCCAATAAACAATAAGCTAGCTGGTACAAGATCGCCCGTTGGATTGCCATATTATAAAAGCAATATCATGGAAAAAATCTCCAATACTGATCAAGAAAAGCTGAAACTAATTGAGTATATACATGGCACAGTGGAGACGAATAATTATATATCTGTTGCAAGAAACTCGAGGAAGAGGCAGTGGAGTTATTACTGGCAATCTAAAAGTGGGACCCCAATTACATTAACAAGGAAAGATGCAGATAAGTTCTTGAAAGAGAAGGAAGAGTTTCTTGAGAAAGTTGAAACGGAAGTGAGATATAACGAGAACCTGGGCTGCGATCAGGTTATCAGTAAGAAAGTCAAGCCAAATCCAAACTATTTGAATCACGGAAACTTAAGAGGGTTGAAACCTCCATATGCCGAAAAGCCTGATTCTAAAACTATCTCACAAGATTTCGCTCCTAACTGACATTCCACTTTTCATCGACCGATACATTAAGTACTTTTACAATGAATACTTGATCTATTCACAGCTTTGATAGCTATGTGTTGATTTATTAACTAATGATTTCTACATGTTGAAAACAATTCTATAAGACATGAACGGTCTTACCTATAGTAGCTTGGTTTATAGTAGCTTGGTTTTAATATCGTGGCGTAACTTATAGGTGAAGAAACTCAAAATTGCAGTAGATGCCAATATTGGTATAATCAAAAGCTTTAATCCTGAAACAACGTCATGAAGAGAGTTCTCCTGTTTCTCTTTTTCCGAGTAAACCAAAAATTCGATTTGCTTACTCAAGTCCACGATCGATTGATCATTTTCACGCAGCTGATTGTTCTGATCAGCAGATAGCTTGTTTACCGTTGAGACCAGAGAATTCACTTCTTGCTTAAATGTGGCTTCCAATATTTGTATTCTATTCTCTAAGTTTGTTATTTGAGATTGAGTATCAACGACTTTCCCAGAGAGAGCTTTTATTTTCAAATTGAGTTCGTTCAAATAGGATAGATCAATTTCTCCAGAAGAAGAAGACTTGTCGATGAATAACTGGCTGATTTTGGAATCTAAAGACTCTACTTTCTGTAAGAGTACATCATTAGAACCTTTTAATGTATTAGCGATATGAGCCAACCCACCGTTGTCTGAATCTTTCGACACAAGTGGCTCATTTGTTTTTGAAATTGGCTTGCCATCATTGCCCAATCTGATATATTCTGTTACTACTTTTGGCTGTAAAGCACTTTTGCTATCATTTTCAAGAATTTCGCTGAGTACGCCACCATATGTTTTCAATTTCAACAATTCAAATTGTTCATGTTCTTCCTTGGTTGAAGCGCTGACACTTAACTTATAGTTTTTCGGTAACTTGATGTGCTTAGTCTTGATACATACTTGGTTATCAACTTGAACCATAAACCTCCCACTATAGTAACTAATTCTCAAAGTGAATGGAACTTGAGAGTTCTGGTAGCCCAATAAACATGAACCAAATGCACTTGAGTATAAGTTGTCACCCAATTGGCTGAAATCTTCCGATCCATCACTTAAAAATGCGTGAACAGTGCTTCCTAGTGCGCTATTGCTATCAACAATAACGTTCAACCCATCAAATTTTTTAGCACTCCCAAAGAATGAAGTGTCTTTATCTTCAATCGTGGAAACGTATCTTAAAGAGATTCCACTGCCAGTTTTACCAAATGCGCCGGTGCTTCTGATAATCGTCTCAACTGTCCAAGAATCATAAGCAAGAGGTATATTATTTATGAGAGCACCCTTTGAATTCGGCTTGGGAGTAAGAAGAACCCTTCCAACGTCAAATTTAGCATCTCCCAGAAAGTTCCAAGCTTGATAGATTAGTATCTTTCCATCTAGTGTGCGATTCAAACGCAAAACTTCAAAACTTACCATTAGTGTCTAGAGTTGTTATTTGAGAAAGGTCTGGTAAAGAGAGGTCCTGATCCGTCAGTTTCTCGTCTGCCTCCGTGTGAGCCCATATAGTAGCCACTGTGCTAAGTAACACCAGTAAGTGAGGTCTCATCTTGAATTTTGCAGGTCTTGCTTCTGCTTACTCGTTATAGTTCTCTGGATGTTTTCGATGCTTCTCATTTTTCGAAGTGAAGAGTAGATCAATCGTTCAGTACACTACTATTCAGTTAGGAATAAAGGTTCGAGTGTACTAATTGTATACGGTTAATTAGTGATCAATTTGTTTATTGAGAGCTCTGAGCCCCATCATTGCACTCCATACAATCTGTATTCTGGGTTTGTGTCTTTCCTGTAATGAGTTTACCCTCGTTCTGGTTCTGCTTGTCAAGATGGCCGAGCTGCTCTTCTGGGAAAAGAGCATCACGGACAAACTGCTTGAGGATTTTGGAGTCTGGGAATCCGCCTTGTGTCTTCCTATCCCATATAACCTCTGCTTCCGTTTCCCTAGTCCTCTG
Organism: Liangdongia quercuum; assembly: GCA_030579675.1. Lineage (NCBI taxonomy): Eukaryota > Fungi > Ascomycota > Saccharomycetes > Phaffomycetales > Wickerhamomycetaceae > Liangdongia > Liangdongia quercuum. The sequence goes on along the minus strand of JAKTRK010000007.1, from coordinate 58,139 downwards.
CACTTCCACACGGAACACGCCAGCCTCGAAAGGAATGAGGGCTACTTCACCAAGCTTCTCTCCGTAAGTCGAGAGCAACTCCTGGAGGTACCATGCCGCGCGTAAATTCCACTTGCATTTGGTGCAGAATCTGATAGCTACTCTGGGATACTCTGTCATCATTAATATAGGCTTCCTCTCTTTCTCTTGGCTGACTTAATTGATTTTTTTTTCGCTACTGGTTGATGTTTGTATTTACATCTTTGCAACGACACGCACGCGATCAAACATCAGCATCAAATAAAAAGCGACCGCAACAAATTGCAGGCTGAAACAATATTTCTGAGATAGCTAATACCTTCATAACTGCGTACAAAGGGGAAGAAAGATATAGACTGCTCTTATGCCCTCGTTTGCAGACAGCTTCTGGACCCAGGATTACTCTTCTGGTACGTTATGTCAATGACAAGCACTGCTTTCACCTTCTAACCTGTCTTGATTTCTAGGAGTGGATGTACTCTTCTCAAAACTCCACCAGGGATGTGTCGAAAACCAGGAATTTATTGGGTTGTTCACCTCACGTATGGATCAAGAGGTGGAATACGGGAAGCGCCTAAACGCGATGCCTATTCTCTATGAGCCATCCAAGACCGGGTTCAACAGAGATGACGGTGCTAGTTTAAAGAATGCATTTAGGGGAGTCGCATTAGAGATGGGTAATGAGGGTCAAATACATCTAGAAATTGCAGAGAATATTAAAGAAATGGTAATTATACCCTTTTCCAAGTGGAGTGAAGAGCATGAGCAGCGTGTAGAGTACTCGGAAAAAGTGTTGAGAAACAATCTAAAAGTTTACAATAATAAGCTGAAAGTTGTCGAGAAAGCACGCAAGAGGTATTTCAATAAATGCCGCAGATTGGAATCTATCAAGTCGAATATGACTGATGAAGAAATAGTCAAAGAAATGAAGGCCCTGGAACTTGAGCAAATGAAATCGCCCTTGCCTGATTCAAAAGATAAAAAGATCAGATTAGGTGGAGTTGACTATACGGATGAATCTTTGAGGGAACTATTCAGGTCAATGCTTCAAGAAATTCCCCAAAAATCAATCAAAATAACCTTGCTCGGGGTTTACGACCATGTCAGTACGGGTTCTTCGATTGTATCCTGGTTTCAAAAGAATCTCGAAATCTCTAGTGTTGATGATTGTGAGCAACTAGGGAATGAGTTAATTGCGAACGGTTACTTGAAGCAAGCTGGGCAATCGGTCGCAACAACTCTAGTCAATAATTCTGTTTTTGCTAATAGCAGCTCTTTCCTATATCAATGGAAACAGCCAGCTTTTGATGTTGCACAATTAAATCTTAATGGTGGTAGTGATGAGAGAAAGAAGTATGGAGATCTCGGAAGCGATAACTTGGACAATGATCATGATGAGGATACAAAACGTAAAGTGTCGGACTATATTGGAGATTTGAGAAATGTGATTTCATATGAGGAGCAGAGCTTCAGTACTGTTATGAAAGAAGTTAAACAAATGGATGATAGGTATAAGATAGAATGCTCAAAGTTGGATAAGATCAGATGTGATCTGGAAGAATTGATGGTTGATCACTTATCGTTTATGGAAAAGTGTGAACTGGATAGATTACGAGCCTTAAAAAAGGTTTTATTGGATTTCTCGCTATCAGTTTCTAGTAACATCTCGAATTTGAAGTCCACAATTGACAAAATTATGATTTATGAAGAAAGCATCTCACCTGATGGTGATCTGTTGTTTTTGCTACAGAACTACAGAACAGGTTCATTTATTCCAAATGTTGTCCTATATGATAACTATTACGATAACTCTAAGGATCAGATATTTGGAGTTGATTTAGAGACTCGTTGTAAGAATGATAATAAAACTGTCCCCATTATTATTTCCAGCATTTTGTCGTACATGGATAGTATATATCCTGATTTACCAAATGATGATGTGCGTACAAAGATTTGGCTGATCCCTGTTCGATTAAAAGCAACGCATGGACTAAGAAATGATATTGCGAAAGCTACTGGATCTGGGCTCACTCAAGAGTTCTTCAGCAATTATGAACCTGAGGTCATTGCAAGTGCTTTAAAGTTATATTTGTTGGAATTACCAGATTCGATTGTTTCGAATGATTTATACGATTTGATCAAATCCATTTATGCACAATATGGATTGGATTCTGAGAATAAAGAACGTATAGTGGGGATAAGAAACATTCTTAAGACAAACTTGGATCGATCAAACATTTCAACTCTGAACGCTTTATGTACTCATTTCAAAAGATTGATTTCGATCTTGTCAGAAAACCAAGATTCAAACATCTCCTCAGTTTTCCAAACTGGAATATCTCAAGAGTTGTCGAATTGCATTTTGAGGCCAAAGACTCAAAGTAACTTATCTCTGAGCGATAAGCATAGTTTCAGATTCTTCTATGATCTACTGAGTTTCAAAGATGAGATTTTCAAGAATTTGAAGCCAATCAGATCGAAGCGAAGCTCAACGCCAAGTAGACAAAATTCTGCTTTACGAAATAGATTACAGGAAGCTGTTAAAACTGGTTTGGGTGAGGTTTCGTCTGAAAGTGCAGTATCTGTTGGAAAGCTGAACCCAGTGGAACAAAGGACAGCAGCCCTTGATGGTTCACCAGATACACCAAACGCTGATATCTCTACTTAGTTTATTTCTTATAGGCGTTAAAAAAAATATCCATCCATTTATTTATCGAAGTGGTCCATAAAGATGATAAAATAGAAGAGTTTTTTTTTTTTTTATTCTTTCATAAAACTCAGTCACTTTCATCGCTGTAAACTTTGAAGCTCGATTTTTGTTTGAATCCCAGGTTTGTATTTAACTGTTCCTTTTGTAAATCTTTGAACAGATTTTTCGGTTTATAATTTAGGTGATCTTCTGTTAGGCTTTTGATCAGTTTTTCACCCTTTTTATTAACATAAACTATCTCAGTCTGTTTTGGCAAATGCCTTTTGATGACCCTATCGGCATCTTTTTGGGCCGTCATGAAGGGGTTTTTAAGCTTTGCACTTGTTATAAATAACTCATCATCCTCATCAGAATTGAATCCATCACTGTCATTATTCCATTTTCTAGCCAGTTCATCACTTATTAATTGTCCACCCGGTGTACTGACCGTTTCAGCACTTCTTTCGTTATGGAATTGCAGTTTCCTCTTTGTACCCAGTTTTGGAACTTGAAAAATAGCTTCATCATCGATTTCCTCAGCTATGCTCACATCCGTGACATGTGGTAAGCTCCTTATTGGTGAGAGCATTGGAGTCGCTGCCATAGTTTTCTTGCGTCCTGAGCCGATAGTGGAAGGGGTAGGAGGGAAAATACTTCTCGCATTGACACCGATGGCATCCTCGAGATGCGGTTTCCTCTTGCTGTGTCTTGGAGTGTACCCCGGCGTTACAGGTTGTTGGGGCTGTTTTGCGGGACTGCACGTAGGTTTGAGCTGTTGTCGTGGCTTACTGTCATCAAGTTTCTTGCCGAACGGTGTTTTGGGAGTATAGAGAGATCTTGATGATGAGGAGTGTTTTGTTCTTGGAGGCGTTACTGGGAACGACATTGTCTAGTTTATTTGTGTAGGGTGTATGGCCAGCATACAGTAGATGGATGAACAAGGAAGGGGGAGAGAAAAAAAGAATCCAGTGAACTCTGAGCAAAAAATACTGGTGTATCTTCTTCTGATCTATCAGAAGTATGAAGTGGCTGGCTGGCTCGTGTTACAAAGATAAAAAAAAAATTAATTAAAATACACGTTAAGAAATAGAGTGAAAGCAAGCGTGCAATTCCCAAAATCCAATTAACTTTCCGTTTTGGTAAAATGTGTGCGGTCTTTACCGTGTTTTTCCTACTGATCATATATGCTCCGATTACTTTACAAGGGGGGGGGGGGAAGAAAATTGAGAGTGATGCGAGCAAGGCAGGCGGGGCAGGGCCCCGCCCCGGGGCCCGGAGGGAGGAACAATGAGTTAGGGTCGAGCTTGAAAGTCGTGCTGGGAAAGTAGAAGGACTTGTCCACTGTTTGGGCCCCAGAAACTGAGATGAGTGGTCCTTTTTCTTTCTGCCAGTTCCTCTCCTTGAGAATCAACTAATCTCATGTATATTTCCTATTAGTGCACCATTATACCTTCACTATATCTAGAATATATTGGTACAAGTTATACATTTAAACTTCAAAAAAAAAGAAAAGAAAATAGGAAAAACCAGTCACGTGATGGTTTCACAAATACAAGTCGGGTATTCTTATCGCCTTGGCTTACTGAGCATGATATGATAAGGCCGCAAGAGCAGGCCAGAGCAAAAAAAAAAGAGAGTTAGTAGAGGTTGAAGTAGAGCGATGGTGAGACACAAATTGATGACGGAAAAGAAAAAAGAGAAGTGGGAGGGGGAAAGGGAAGTGAATGGAGACCGATGTTCTTATTTGGTGCAAACCCATTTTGTTATTGGGGTTTTGTGCTAACGTCTCGATGCTGCTGCGTTTTGGCGCGATGAAGAACAAATGATAGCAGCTGGATTGTACAGAGTCGTCTCGCTACGAATTACCGGAGATTGGGAATGTGTCAAGGGTCCTGTATTCGATAAGTGACATTTTCTGAATGGACCAAAGCTCTCTGTATAGGAGTGGTGCCTGCTGGTAGACAGACAGCCAGACAGACAGCCAGACAGACAGACACCACATATGAGCGTATAGACAAGACAGGTAGATGATAGAAGTGTGCAAAGTGTGTCATAGTCTTGATTGAATGAACGCCATACTGAGACTAAATGCAGAAGGAATTTTAAGTACACACGGCCGTCAGGCAAAATGTCAAAGTGATTAGATAGACTCTACTTTTTTTTTTTTTTTTTTTTTTTTTTTTTCGGTCTGCAGCGCCCGTATTGTTCCGCCAGCGAAGCTCGATTCAACTATGTGAATCGAGCCCGTAAGGCACAGCGTCGATTCCTTATGGGCTATCTAACATGCTGTTGATTCGTGATATCGATCATACGACAGACGACAGACGACAGACGACAGACGACAGGCGCGACAGGCGAGACGACAGGCCAGAAGACAGGCCAGAAGACAGGCCACACAGTACATGAGCGCCGTTAATGAAAAGTAGCACGGTAAATCGTAGATTGACTATCGTAAATGCATCTTGTTTTAGTTCAGTCCAGTGGAGATTGAGACACGGCGCACTTACTTCCAGTGAGTAAGGGCTCTCACCCTCCTTCCTCTCCGTCTCTATGTCTCCCTTTTGTTCTTTTGTTCTTTTTCTCCGCCTTACTCAATGCTGCTGAAGATTCGAGATATGAGGACTCCCAATCGAATATCAATGATGCCTTTTGCTTTTCCTTGTGGGCGCAAACCCCCCGGTTTGAGAGATGCATGAGAGGCACGAAGGCATGAGGCACGAAGACATGGGCCTACAACAATAGTGAATGCGAAAATGTGGAAGTACGAAGTGGGAACTGCGTGCCTGACGCTTACATGAAGAGACGAGACGACAGATAGGAATAGGATGGTTTGAGAGCATGAAGGCTGCTTGCTGATTGATTACCAAACAGCAACTAGAACACAAGCTATTGGTGATCTCATTTCATCTCGTATTCGGCTTTCTGCAGAGTGAAGTGGGAGTGACAGTTCCAAAAGCGAAAAAAAGGAAAAAGGTCAAGTCCCAGACACCGTGCCATCGAGCTGTGGAGATAACTGAGAAATGAGCGAGCTATCGCTGGCTGTAGTACAATACCCATAAAGAATGGCGATAAGAGAGCATTCTGCATTGTAGCTTCCACGATTCTGCCTGCAACATGCTCCCCATTCTTCTAGTGCTTATTCCTCTCCCCTCCCCTAGCGATTGTAATGGATCCCCGTCGCTGATTGGTGGTGCCGCGTTGCCCAGCACTGGCGCCTTGCTCTGAAAGTCACAGAACCAGTGCCGTGTGGTCTAGAAACATATAGTCTCATGCGGCTAAACCAACATTTGAGTAGTCCTAGACCGAGACTCAGCTCTAGAGCCCAAGGGAAACGCTAGATAACGCAGATTGAGCTGGGCATGAGAGCCAGATGGGAACCAACATAGCAGGGTGTATCTACGAAGAAATTTGGAGACTTTTTGCTCATCTCAATAGATATCAAAGATGATAGATAGATATCACAGAAGTATGGCTTCATGCCTATAAATATTTGCGCTTCCGCCTCTACGACTATGAGAGTGGGAAGGTAATATCTCTTCGACTTAATCTCAAACTAAATCTCACGGTTCACACAATGAGCAACGTTGCAGAAGTCGGCGTCTCTGAGCAAGAGAAAGCTGCCACCAAGCAAGAAGGCTCATTCACTGGTAAAGAGGTATTCAGTACTAGCACTGACCCGGAAGCTGGAGACACTTACTCTATTACACACCACGAAGCGGAAGCAGCGAAAGTAGGAAGATGGCAAGCGTTCAAAGACAGTTTCAAGAGAATGGAAGATCCAACAATTGACGATGCTGGTCTAACTGAGTTACAGAAGATTGCTTTGAGAACTGCAAACTCTCCACTACAAAAATCTCTAAAGAACAGACACTTGCAAATGATTGCCATTGGTGGATCAATTGGAACAGGTTTATTCATTGGTTCTGGTAACGCTTTGAAAACTGGAGGTCCAGCAGCATTATTGATCGGCTGGATCTTGATTGGTAGTATGATTTTCTGTACAGTGCAGGCTTTAGGAGAATTGGCTGTTGTTTTCCCAGTCTCTGGTGCTTTCAACACTTACTCTACTAGATTTATTGACCCATCCTGGGGGTTTGCTATGGGATGGAATTACGCCTTGCAATGGTTTGTCGTTCTACCTTTAGAATTGGTTGCCGCTTCTATCACAGTCCAATATTGGAATAAAACGATCAACCCAGACGCTTGGGTCTGTATCTTTTATACAGTAATCGTTGTCATCAACTTCTTTGGTGTCAAAGGTTACGGTGAAGCCGAATTCGTGTTTTCTATCATCAAAGTTGTTGCTGTCGTTGGTTTCATCATTTTGGGTATTATCTTAACCTGTGGTGGTGGTCCAGTGAAGGGATACATTGGTGGTAAGTACTGGCAAGATCCTGGTGCTTTTGCTGCAGGCTTTAAGGGTGTTTGCTCTGTCTTCGTCACTGCAGCCTTTAGTTTTGCTGGTACAGAACTAGTTGGTTTGGCAGCTGCTGAATCTTCTAATCCAAGAAAATACGTCCCAAGAGCTACTAAGCAGGTTTTCTGGAGAATCACCCTTTTCTACGTTATTTCATTGACTCTTATTGGATTGTTGGTTCCTTACACTAATGAAAACTTGGGTGTTGGTAGTTATAACGCCGCTGCTTCACCTTTTGTCATTGCAATCAAAACACACGGTATCTCTGGTTTACCATCCGTTATCAACGTTGTCATTATGATTGCCGTTTTATCTGTCGGTAACTCTTCTATCTATGGTTGCTCTCGTACTTTATGTGCTTTAGCTGCTCAGGGTATGGCTCCAGGATTCTTTGGCTACATTGACAGAGCAGGTAGACCTTTGTGGGGTATTGTTGTAACCTCTGCCTTTGGATTACTGTGTTTCATATCTGCTTCTGACAAAGAAGCTGATGTCTTCAACTGGCTTTTGGCTTTATCTGGATTGTCTTCGATTTTCACCTGGGGTTCCATCTGTTTTGCTCATATTAGATTCAGATATGCAATGAAAGTTCGTGGCAGAAAACCAGAAGATGAATTGCCTTTCATGGCTCAATCAGGTATCATCGGATCCTGCTGGGGTGTTTTGTTCAATTTCTTGGTTCTTCTCGCTCAGTTCTGGGTTGGTCTATTTCCAATCGGTTCAGGTGCTGATGCCAACGCATTTTTCCAAGCTTACTTGGCCTTCCCTGTTATTCTTGCATTCTATGCTTTCCACAAGGTCTGGAAAAGAAACTGGGCTTTGTACATAAAAGCCAAAGATATGGATATCGACAGTGGTAGAGCTGACCATGATCTAGATTTATTAAAACAAGAGATTGAAGAGGAAAAAGCTTTCATAGCATCTAAGCCATTATATTACAGAGTTTATCGTTTCTGGTGCTGATTTTTTGTTTGCTTATTGTACATTTCTGAAATTATAACGCTTATGAGAATATTATTAAATAATGTAGGTTTATAGGAACAGTATCTGTGATGTGAATTGATGACGACAATCCTGTTTCTCTTTGACATCCACCATGTCTACTTTAGCTACGATAGCTCACTAGTACACACGCCCAACAATATCGAAACCTTTTTTCTTTTTTAAACTAATGTCTCTGAATTTTTTTTTGCATGCTGCTCTGCTTCGCGTTCATCAATGACCTGCAAGGCTTCATCAATACTATGATAGAACTTTTGATCTTTTGTGGTCTCCAAAATACCAGAATTTTTCAATCGTTCTCTGATTTCCCTCTTAGTTGGAACTCTTATAAGATAGAGGTCTATGTCTCTATTCCTGTATGATGTTAAGATCTCCAAAAATATTTGTGCAGCTGATGAATCCAAGTACGTCATTCCATTCAAATCGAACAGAATGTATCTATTCATTGACTCTTGTCTGGTTCTAGCGGCAGCAGGGTGTGTTTTGGATGATCCGTATCTCTCTAGCCTCAGCAGACGAAGTTTCAAATCAGATGTGTTCGAAAACGTTAAAGGCTCAGCAATCTTCACAATCAAACAACCTTCAACTTCTTCTAAAAATTCACCATACGCTTCAGGTAAAGGCTCATCTGCATTCAAAAACTTATTGGTATTTGGTACCCTTCCCAGTATTTGAATTCTAGATTTTGTAGAGTTCTTTATCACCCTGATCACCGAATAAGCAACCCCTAGTGTAATACCTGCTTCAATTGAATAGAATATCGTGGCTAGAACAGTTATACAAAACGTCAAAAGCTCGCTATATCCTCTCGATCTGATATGAAACATAACATCTGCTGGAGTCTCATCTAGTAACTTGAACCCAACCATTGTTGTAATAACAGACAATACACATATAGGTAAACAATAAATAAAGCCTAACAGGAAGGATATAGTCATTAAGGTGATACATCCCATTATCAGGCCAGATAGAGTGGTTTGTGCACCACTCAAAGCATTGATTCTTGATCTACCATATCCTCCAAAAGCTGGCAACGCTCCAATGATCCCTCCAAATATGTTAATTGAGCCTAGAGCAACAAGCTCTCTATTTGAAGATATCGAAAGATCATATATGGAGCCTAGAGATTTTGAGGCGGTTGCAGATTCAAAAAAGCCTAAGGTAGCTGCAAGAAATCCTGCAGGCATGAGCTCACTGTAAAGAGGCAATAATTTCTTTCCAAATGGGGACTTGTAGCTGAAATCTTTAGTCTTAATTTTCCCCACAACAACCACACCAGATGATTTCCAATCATAAATTTTAGAAAAGACGATAGTAGTAACCACTAAGATTAAAATCTCTGGTAGAAACACAAAATTTTTATAGCCTTTACTAATCGCCCTCTTTTTGATAAGTTGAACCGCGAACAGAGACACAAATGAAACAAGGCTGATCATGGATGTAGTGAAATGTAAATACTTAAAATTTGATAGTAGATATGCCAATTTCCGAAAAGGTGAAATATGGTGCGCAATCACAACGGTAGAGGATGAAAGTCCCAGCTCATCATAAAGAGAGTTTACAATCATCACAATACCAACACCGGTAATAAACCCGCGTAGTAAGGCTCTTGATAATACATTATCCAGAAACCCAAACCTACACAAGCCAGCTCCCAATAAATAAAATCCTCCTATACAGCTCATCACGCTCACTAGATCAACGGGATCAATGTCCTTTTGTTTGGATCTGAAATGTTCGACACCTTGACCAACAACAAGAGAAATAGCACTTTCCGGGCCAACAATCATCTGAGGAACAGAGCCAAACACTGCGTAGAATATGGGAGGGATGGCTAGTGAGTAAAGCCCACAGAGGGCCGGAACGTGTGCAACAGAGGTGGCATATGATAGTGCTAAAGGAATTTGAAAAGATGCTAACGATAGCCCTGCAACAGCATCTCCTAATAGCTTGTCTATGGTGTAGGTCGGTAGCCACGAGAAACATGGAAGATAGTATGGGAGACGTTCTTTCCAATTGAAGTCTGCTTGTGGGCTCGAAGAGCTAGAGAAGCTAGTAAGTGTTGCGAGGGACCGTGAGCTTGATGCCCGTTGCAACGATTCAGCACTTGGATTTCGTGATGAGAGATTCTTTCGCTGAGTCGATACAACGATTCTGGGTTTATACGGTGGGGAGTTTCTCCTTCCATCAGTACCATTACCATTATTCAACGACGCGCTTGCCTCGTTAAACATTGCGGAGAAGTCGTCTTGAAGAATATCTTCGCACCAGTAATAAGACCTTGCTTCAGTATGAGGTCCTTTTGTGCACAGCAAAGATTATCAAAACTGGAAGAGAGGTATTATTTCCCTTGATCTGATATGTGTATGCTATCTGTGCATCTTTTGTACTGCACCGATGAGTTCTGGGTAATCAATCATACAACAGCGGAATTTCGGGATATTACCCAATGCGGAGATAACTCCAGTGTTTCCTACCATACTGGTACAAAAGCTCCATGGTATATAAACTTTATGTTTTCTCATATAAATAATGCATCCTATATATGAACGTGTACCTGAGCGTGAACAGCCAGCATCAGTTAGAGGAGAGCTTCAATTGCTCTTTTAAGCGCATCCTCTTTGACTTTATCGTTCGAAATCTCGCCTTCTTCCAACCGTTTTTCAGCATATTTGTTCAAGTCTTTTTGAAAAGTTTTGATCAGCCTTTTGGTTTCAGCGTGATCGAGCTTACCAGTTGTCCATTCTTGGATTAACAGGTCAATATCGTTCTTGATAGCTTGTACTTTTTCATTTCTAGTCAAATCAATCGCTCCGCTTGTCCTCTCTTCCATCCAATTCCATAAAACAAGTTCTTGTCCTTTGAATAACACACCTTGTACTTCCCGATTCATATCATTCAATAGCAGCATTTCATGAGTCTCTTTATGCTCTCCAGAGAGTCTGCGCAAGATCAAGAGTTGTAACGCAGTTATGAACGTCAATCCTAGAACAACAATCATGTTGAAAGTTGAGAACAAAGATGAGGTAGCATTTGGTCCCATCTCTTGAGCGACACCAGCCTGTGTTGACATTGTAACTGGTGACATTTTATCAATTTGTTCTTGATTCTGAATTTCACCAAGATTTTCTGTAGAGACAACCTCAGATGATTTTTTGACGTTGTTCTTTATATAACTATCAATGATAGGTAGTAGCTGCTTTGTTGCATCTTCTTGTCCGCTACGACAACTCTTATCAATCATACTCTTTACCCAACTAGTTTTTGTCCAATTGACCCAAAAGGAGATCAGTAATTTGGTAGTATTACCAGAAGCCCAGGTCATGACATACCTCGTGTTTACAGAGAATGCATCACCACTAGGAACATCTGGGGTAGAGACATTACTAATCACAATAATAGATTTCTTATAGTCCAATTCTTCAATTGTATCAGTCACATAACACTTTGTAGATTTTGGACCTATGGAGTAGTTTAAACCTTTGGTATAATTATAAGTTCTTTGTCTTTTGCCGTCAGCATTTTTTGTATAATTTTCGAAATTTGAAAAATCAGAAGCGTTTTGCGTCTTGAGGTGCTCCAAGGTTAAATCGTTGTTGGAGCCGAATAACATTTCAAACACAACACCAGGTGGTGCTTTCAAGGTCTCATCCGCTAGAATAATCTCTTTGTTTAGTGCAGGATCAAAATTTACATCTGTAGGTCTATGACTATAAGGCCCTTCATATTTGAATTTTGAGTCATCCTTCAATTTATAAATAGTTTGATTCGAAGTTGTTTTATCAAGCGATACAATAACACTAGAATTGTCGTTATCGCCACTATCAACAGCATCATCACTGTCATAATCTTCAGAGTTATTGTTTTCGTCTACTTCGTCACTTTCATCGCTCTCTTCCAGCACAGCCGTAGCCTTAGGAGTGTCACCGTCTATAGATAACAAAGCCTCTTCGTAAGCTTTGTCGTATTCTTCTGATCCTAAGGAAATGTCCTTGGAAATGAGAGGATCACGATCAGAAAGTAGGAATAAATCAGTAGGAATATTGGATGCTTGCTCGTCAGTCAATCTCCATACAGTTTCTAAAAATATCAGTGTTGGATCTCTTGAGATAAAGCTGGCAAAATAATAAGTCTTTTGCCCATCAGTACTAACTCCAATTCCATTGGGGAATAATCCTACTGTTGCAGTCTTTTCAAAACCAGTTATATCTTGAAATGGGATTACCAGGTTGGTAATCCAACCTAGCAAATTTGAATTGAAACAAATGTTCTTTTCAGTGATATATATACGTCCTTGAAGCAAAATTTCTCTGCTCAGTGCACAGCTGAAATCATCCAATAGACGTTCATTGACTGGAATGGATTTGAACAAAGAATGGAAATCCTGATCACGAGCCTCTGAAGCATATCTGTATCTCGTGTTTTTGAATTTCTCATCAACATACAAGCTCTCATCGAAGGTTATCTGTTCTTCTTTCTCCTCAGTGGAGGGCAACACCGGCCTCTCATCTTCCACCAGCGGTGATCTGAGACTTTCAAAGGAGCTCAAACTAGTATTTCTCTTTTTAGTGGACCTTTTTGATTTTCTATAACTCATCATATTAGGAGAATTTACGCTACTATTTCTAGAATGATTGCCTAGGGACATGGTGACAACGCCGTTCTCATCAGACGTTTCTTCGGGATGAGATATCGGAGTAACCTGCCTTGAGAAACCAAGAGAAGAGGCTGCTGAAAACATTTGGTTTAAAAATCCATTATTTTGTGTAGTTGGGGTCTCTGGGGGTGATTGCTCCTGAATTTGAACCAAGTCTGTTACTGATATTCCATTTGTTGAGGAGTTATTACTCAACGGTACTGACTCCACATCGTGTTTAGTAGTATGAGGATCAGCAGGAGCGGATTTGACAAGACTGGGCTGTGAGAGATTCATGGAATTTCTATGCCGTGTAATTAATGCTGGTTGTGGAGCAGACACCACTGGAACTTTAGGAGGCGAGCTGCTGGTGCTGCCATTGATAGAAGAAGCCACCAAATTAATGGGCGAATCTAATTGCTTCAAAGACTTTTCGGATGTATCAATCTTTAGACCTTGAGGCTTCTTTGTGGAGAGGTTGCCATCTTGGCTAATGGTGGTGGTGCCGTTTGTGTCATGGTTAGTGTTGCTAATATTGGTTGCACTTGCGTTCTCAGACACAACAGCTGTGTCCTCCAAGGAAGAAGGGTATGAGAGTGACCATCCGTCATCTTCAGAAACGTCCATTGTAGTGCCAATCTTCGTCTTTTCTTCTAATTCTTCTGTTCCTCTTTCGAGAACCATTCTCGCTTTGAAGTGTCTTTTCCATATCCTATCTGTGAAAGTACCAGATTACTAAGCGGAAGTTACCCGAAGCTATATACCTTATACATATATATATATTTACTTAAGCTTAGTTGTCCTACTGGTTAGGGTTTATTCTTAGTTTATTCTACGTATGTGAAGAGATGCAAAACTATTGCATCTTTCTTGCTATTACTGTTACTCTTTTCAGGCGCTAAGACAGTCTTAACAATAAATCAAATATACTTCAACTAGTTTAGTATTAACTACGTTCTTTATCAGCCTTCTAACGGCTTGGAGAACATTAATTAAATCCCTAACACACATGCTTTGGCAGGATATTTGCAAATAAGCAACAGGCAAGCACAGAAATGAATGAATCGAAAAGTGACAATCATCAATTTGTTGTGAGAGAGCTTGACATATCAACGGCCTTCCACTACCATACGGGCAAGCCTTTCTGTTGCAATACTCTTTGCAATCTTTTCCCTCTCTTTGAGCCTTCTTGCAACGTAATCTCTTTGGTCTTTGGCTAGTAAAATTCTCAGAATAATGTCCTCAGTTAAGACCTGGAATGAATCATCTGGTCCAGAATCATGAATCGCTTGTGTTGCCTCTGCTCGTTTCTTAGCGGAGCCATGAGCAACAACTGTATGACTTCTGGCTATAGTTCTAGATCTCTGCATACTGCTAGATTTAGCGTCGCCTAAAAAGTTTCTCTCTCTTATTGACCTGAGCACAATGGGAGTTAGCCTTTCCACTTCAGCTTTCAAAAATGGTATATCTCTATCATAATATGATGGTATTAGTAGAAGCATTTGATAATGCTCGTCTTTGAGCTCCTCTAACGGTGGTCCTGCACCATCATTGTGAAAAAAATCATAACATAGTGCATTCAGCCAAGCAAAAACAGAATCAATTTCGATATTAGTCAATGGTCTGCCAAACCCGGGAATATTTGAGGTGTTTGTGGCACTAGCAACCGCATTATTGAAGGAGGTTTGCCATGTACCTCCAGATTTAGGTATGGATGAAACTTTGACACTTGCCAAAGCTGGCAGTAAGAGATTATCAGAACTGTCTAAGACAACACTCCATGTTTTCAGCATAACTTTGAGCAAAAGAAGGTGGTCTAGATTATTTGCCAAAACGTGTAAGTTGGAGTTCAGGTAGTCAAATAAGGGAGCAATAGCATCATAAACAGCATCTTTTGTTGAAATTTTGGTTCCGTTGCTGCCACATACCATTCTCAGTGTTTGCTTAGAAAACGAATAAGTGATATATTGAGAGAACTTCTCAACCACTAAAGAACATGCTCGTTCCATTGTTCGTGTTAGATACCTATTGGCTTTTCCAATACTGAAGATTGCATCGTTTTTCTCGCTCTCCAGGGAAACCTCCAATACAATACTTCCTTGAATATCCAAGTCACGAATGATTTCTTCTGGTGATCCGTCATTCCTGAGTTTTTTGGGATTCAATTGGAGTACTGCTCGACCACACAAATCTTGAGAACCAAATTTAGAGCTGTGATCCCACACTGTTATTGAAATTGATGGGGCCGAGTTCTCTGGAACTTCAATATCAAATTCCTCATCAAAAGTAGGGTTTAATGTCTTGGGAACAATTTTAGTCTTACCAATTTCCTTTTTATGCTGTGCATCGACCAACACCACCGATGAGCTAGACAATCCATCACTCCCACATGGCTTAATATTTTCACATCTTAAAATTCTGATTGTGAAAAGGTTCATGCCTATTTTGGACCTTTCCTGCTTTATATTGGCTAAAGATGATATTTTTTCTGGATCAATCTTAACCTCTAGCTCATCTAACCTTTTCAGAGCCTGGGATAAATTATTTATCGCAACACAGGTCCTGGTTTTGAAATTATATGACTCAGGTACTGGAAGTTTAGTTACAGTGACAGCAGCTTTCATCTCTTTGAAGAGCCATGCACTTTTACGGTTCTGTTCTTTTTGATCTCGAGTAGGTTCTTTCAAAGGAACCTCATTTAAATCGTCAATGATGTAGGTCATTAATAGAGAGCAATAATAAACCACAGCATTTGAAAGAGATTTTGAAAACGATGTATAGATGAGAGCCATTTGCTTCTCGTTCTCCCATCCAATACTGCGAAACATTGCTAAACTTTCATTCAACATCTTGAAAATATCCGTAACAGAAGAACTATATCCCATTCCATGATCGGAATCAGTAGGTTCAAACTTATCATGTTGGAGGGACTCTTTAACGACTGGTAGGATCTTCTTGCAGGTAAAAGAGCAAAGTTCCTCGAGGTACTTGAAAAAGAATTCTTCCAAATCGAAGGATAATTTTTCATCTTTCGAGCAAACTTGTGTAAAGACATTTCTTATGTCTTTCAAATCTTGGTAAGTTTCTAATCCGGACGCATAATCAAGTTTGTTATGCGTTTTTAAAGCATAATGCTCTATATGTGGTAACATATTGGAAGTATCTTCCATGAATAGTCTTATAAATAAATATGCTGCTTCATTAGCAATATAGATTTCATCTAAAAGAGGCTTGGGGAATTTTTTTTGCAGTTGTTGAATGATTTTATATATTCTTTCAGACATGTCCCTTACATGGATAAATTCTAAAGTATTATCAGTAGGTATCAAAGTCAAAATGTCAACATATTTTTGTTCGGTAGTAGCAAGAACAGTATTTCTCAAGCGTTTAATCCACTTCGAAGGTAATCTAGAATTAGCAATAGCATCAAATAATGGATCAGTAACTATATTCGCATAAAGAATTCTTAATACCGGAGTAAATTTTGGAGCTTTATCTCCATATATTGCAGACAACAAAGATCTCAGCGACGTCATGGCCTGAACGTATGTAAGCGAAAGGCTCGAAATCCACAAATCTCTATCTACTTTAGACCAGGCTGACGGTTCAATTTGTGTACCTATTATTCTAGTGAAAATACCGAATAAAGTATCGGTTTCGTCAACATTCAACTCATTATCCTGGCTTTTCAGAATCGATAAATGCGCAGCGTGATATTTTAGACAGGCTTCTGACACAGGAGATACACACCAATAACGCACACAGCTTTGCATAAGGTCATTTGTCGCATTAGACACAATATTACCTGAATGCTTTTGACTTTCGTAGTTCAATATGCTTGAATACAGCACGACAATCGATCCTCTAGGATCTTCAGGTAAGAATGTATAGTTATTGGAGTTGTTCTTATTGAAAGATGCTTTGATTGGCGGAAGCTCATTGATAACCGATTTAATCCTTTGCTCTTGGGCTTTCTTCCATGCGATGTATGCATCAGTAGTCTCGAAGTCATCAGGTGTGAAGATGTATTCGTTTGATTTCAAAGAAGATAAACATTTGTAAAGATCCGTGAATAAAGAGGCTTCAGTAGCGGAATCTTTAAGCCTGATTATGTCTTGCTGAAGCTTTACTTTATCAACTCCAAATAGTTCTCCTAATAGCGATGCACTTGAAATTTCAGTTAGTCTATATGTTGGTTTGCTTATCCCGTTGGATTGGAAGGCAGCTTCATTAGTAACAACTTTAGGCTTGGCTGCCTTCAGATAATCTTCAAGTTTAGCTATAGAAATCTCACTATTTTTCAATGGCCGGAGAATTCCAATGACGATCAATATAAACACGTTCGTTTGTTCATAAACCTCTACTGTGGTGTTTGATTTCCGCGTGTATAACTGAATCTGTTTAGTGGCTGATCCCACAAACTTAACCACCAGTTCTTCAGCTTTGTCAATGTGTCCGATGTTTGGACCTAAAAGTTCATTATAAAAGTACAGTAGACAACGTCTACTTAAAGGGTCTTTGATTGAGGAGCTATTGGAGACAGCAATGGATCCCAAACTTTTTTTCAGCAGAGGAATCGTGTCCTTGGGCAAAAGTTCAGGATCTACAGTTTTGTGGAACCAATGATGATGATTCTTCGCAGAGGAACGGTCTCTTGACTGGGGCTGTTGAGATACTGCAAGAGTCGTAGAAGACCCTGATGACGATGAAGACAGATTACTTGAGGATTTCAAAGCTGGGGTCTTGAATCTCGGTTCGTTTGAGTATTCCAATATTATAATCTTCAGAATGGCTTCATACGCAGTCTCCTTATTTGGTTCGATGGATGATGCTGTGATTTTTGGGCTAGCCATACTTGATGCTGTCCCGGTTGACGCATCAGACTTCACAGACGTACCACTAATAGCCCTCGAGGAAACTGCTACAGAGCTCTTGGATACGGTTGACACTTCATGTGGTTTCCTGGAGCTCATTGTAGAACGGTCCTGACTTCTTCGAGTGCAGTTTTGGTAAGAAGTTCAACTACTCTGTTTCGTGCCAGTATTTAGTTGCATCAACAAAGTTGGCCGGTAGTTACACACTGAGATGTGCAGGATGAGCACACAAACATTTAATAAACGCAGAAAAGACATCTATTATCCAATAAGATACACTAAAACATGTATGTATCAAATCTAAAAAGAGTACATTTTGACACATTGCCATCCCCTATAGAAAGTAACAGGGAGAGGTGGAACCGGTCAAGGGGTGAAAGCCATATGCTTCAAAAAAACAATAGCCGAAAAAGAAAGTGAGCCAAACTTCAGGAGACCTCATCATCTTTATACAAATGCTGACTCAAAACTTTGTTCATACTGAACATCGTTACCTTCTTCCCAAAGATTTCAGCCATTTTGTCGTCACATAAGATCTCACGCTTGTCGTTGGGGTTTTGAAGGTTGTGCTGTTTGATGTAGTCCCAGACTTGTTTAACCACCTGTGTTCTCGGAAGTCTGGTAGTATTTAATAGCTCAGCAAGCTTTGGGCTGAGATTGAGCTCCATTCCTGATAGAGAGTTACCTGAAGGTGTTGTGTTCGCTTTCCGTTTCGCTCTTTTTGTGACTTTATGTGCAGTGTGCTTTCTTCTTGGGAGCCCTCTCTCTTCCTCTTGTAGTCTTGCAGATAAAATCGCATCTGATGTCTCTATTTGTTTCAGTCTCTCTCTCTCCTGGTCACGTTCCTCCATCAAGTTGTGATACCTCTCGAGTATCAAATCATTTATATCCTTCTTGTCATCCACAAACTGTACGGCGAAAAGCTCCTGCAAGGCACCTCTGATCCGTTTTACTGACACCTGTTCAAGATCAGACACACCTAAAATAGCCTTTTGTGCATGTTAGCATTGTCGTCTTGTCCTCTCCGTTTTCATCGCATATCATCATTGTTTTCATGCTTGCTTACGTCTATCGTTGATACATATGCATCCTTCTCAAGTTTGCTCATCTTTGTTTCAAATCTACCCTGGCTCTCTATCTTTTGGCTTCTAAAACGTACATATAATACAAGGTGAACAGCTCAGAATTATCCTCGCCTCTCTGTCGCTTCATCCAAGCTCGTCTATCTTCAAGATCAGATATCCAAAAGAAAGAAAAATATACATAGCGATCTGCCATGATATTACGTGCCATTCAGAAAACCAGACCACTGTGCCAACAGATGCACAGCTATATATGTATATACTAAGCTACGCTCCTTGTACTGGACTTGATGGGGAAGAAAACGGGGTATACAGAGTAGTGTACATTAATGCTGTCTAATTACGGTAGCTGAACCGGAGGAAGAAGAAGCGCGAAGCAGCCAGCACATTAGCTATTGTTCTTTAAGTTCTTCTTCTGCTGTACAAGGTTTCTCTTCACGAGCTTCTTCCTCTCAGCCCTGTTCAGCGATCTAGGATCAATAAGCTCCTCTTCAGTACCTTTAACTTTATCGTTAACTTCAACCAGCCATTGGTCATCAATTTCTTTGTTCTGGCCCTTGTAGCCCCATTTTGGAACCCACTCGCCAGTTGCCTCGTCGTACACCATCTTCCCGGATTTTTCTTTCGACTTGATTCCTTTCTTAGCTGCAAACAGCTCCCATTTAGTAGGCGCCTTAGGTTTAGGCAGCGGTTTTTCTCTTGGGAGCTCTGTCGTAGGCTCTGGAAGCTGTATAAGCGATATTGTGGATGCTTGTCCATTGGATGCTGCACTTTCTGTTGTACTCTTTATTGGGAGGGATAAAATTTGATTGATCAGCAGCTGTGTGTTGTCTCTGGTTATCGATTTGATATATTCCTCTCGCTTTGGATTGTTAAAGGACACCTCTTCCCTTTCCACAACATTTGTGTCAAACACTGCAAGGTTCCCTAGGTCATAAGTGACCGGTATTGGCTTTTCAACTGTGATCGATCTTCTAGAGAAAAAGAAAAAAGTTAGTCATCGCCCAGAGAGAAATCTCACAATAAAAATAATAACATACGAGTCTTCTTTAGCGGACATTGTCTGAACTTCTGGGACGTCTGCTTAAAATAGTCTCTTCTTAGCTCTCTCTGTATATTTTTTTATGTTTGATTTTTTTTTTTTATTTTTTTTTTTTTGAATAGAGATGAGGAAAATTTTTAAAGGGCATCGATGGGCTACAAAATATTGGTTAGGAGACACAACTCTTATTTCGTTCAAGATATGGATCATCTACACTGGGAACAGTCTTCTGACAGCTCTGCTGGTGCTCATTTTAAACTGTAGATCAGAGATGGCAGTGATTGGAGTACCCAAGGAGGAGTACGGGTGCAGACTTTGCGAGCCGATTTCTTTGAGTGCCAGTATCGTGCGAAGCTTGGAATCGGAGTACATCTGTACGATATCAAAGTTATCCTTGACGATGATTCCATCTTTGACCATCTCTTGGTACTGACTGATCTGTTTATCACCGGCAAGCATTTTAAACCATTGCGAGACAAGGAAAATGTAGTTCAATATGGTTAGTTGCACAAACCGGTCCATACTTTGGTTCAGCTTTGGAAGCTCTTCTTTCAACTGGTTCCCTAGAACAATGTATTTCTGAGCTTCAGATTCGGTGTGAGTACTAGAAAATATGCTATAACTTCTAGCCTCATTCCGGTGCTTTTCAGAATCGATGTATCTGACGTACGAGTTCCTGTAAGAACTATGCTTATTGATTTTGAGCTTGACGACATCACAGATTTCTAGTAAAAGCTTGATAGCTTTCACAACCTTTTCCTCAATGTCTACAACTACTAATTTCGTCTTTTCCTGCAAGAGGCAGACTCGCTCGAAATAAATCGCATAGGCCGACTTGATGTAGTGATTTTCAACATCAGCACTCCCAGGGCCCATCATTAAATTCAAAGTCTCTGACATATTTTTTTGTTTCATAACAAACTCTGCAAACGAAGGCAGCGATTCAATGATTCCATGCTTCAGCTTGTGAAGACCCTTGTAGTATTTCTTGAAATCTTTCACCATTTGAATGAATTCCTGTCGTGAGGAATTGGCCTCCTTGGCAATTTCATCTTTCAGCTCAGCGGTGTCAGACAACGTTTCGAACGTATTGAACTCATCTAATGTCTTTTCTAAGAACTCTCTTGCTTTCACAATGTTCTCCTTGAACGCGCTCGGTACCTGGTCATCACATGAACTTTCAAAATCACATAATAAAAGTTTGTACATGGATAGCCTTTGAATAGGTTTGACTAATAAAGACTCAAGATTCCAACACTCTGATTTAGATTTCGCCAAATATGCACATTTATCTAGCCACTTGGAGGCTTTGGGACCGCTGGATAGTATACATTTGCTGATTTCTTCGATTTGCAGTGGATGATTTGCAAAATATGACGCATAGGCCACCTTGACTCGAGCAAAGAATGATAACATGAGTTCCCCTATATCAATGCTTTCTACATTGCATGAATCTAGCTCCATATATAGCGCTGATAGTTCATCAGAGCTCTCCTTCGTGTTATTCTGCAAGGCATTCTCGAGCTCTTTAAGTAGAAATTGACTTAGCCCGATTATGGTATCGATGTTACTAAATATCTTCGATTCTTCGTCATGTCCAATCACATTCTGAAACATTCGAGTGTTGTGTAACGTTGCGCGATAAACTTTGTCCACAAGCTCCAAGTCTTCATGGTACTTCAGCTCAGTCACCACCAATTCTTTGAAGATCTTCCTGTATTTGCTCGCAATCTTTTTATCCAAGCCTTTATATTTAGGCGCATTACATTGAATATCATTGAGTGAGCCAAGAAAATGCTCGTTATCTATCGGAGAGTCGACGTGTTTGTTGCTCCTGAAGTCGCTCCTCGTGGGTACTTCGAACGTTTTGGGTCTCTTTCTTTTGATGCTGTTTATTCGTTCTTGAATCTTGGAGATGGCTTGTGTACCACCATCACTAGAGTACCACAGTGAATTGGCGTACGGATTGCAAACCTGATATAGTGGAACTGGATCTTTCCAAGAATGTGTTTTATCATTAACGAAGTCAGGGTCCTCCAAGTCAACCGTATTGGTCGAGAGAATCGTTGAGTAGAGTGAAGAAGTGCTTGAAATTGGAGAGGGAGTTTCTGGAACTTCTATTCTCATAGTACACTAGTGTCAAGTTGGCACGCTTTTCTGAGAAAGACGAATGGGCTCTGTCAAGCAGGCATATGCCTCACTATTATATATTGGCACAACTTCATGATGTTTCAATATATGGTTTGGGAGATTGTAAGATCCATGTTTCAAAAGTATACTCCCTTTTTTCTTTAATGACGAAGCACAGACTTGGTCGGTTCCAGCAAAGTCTCAATAGTAAAACAGTAGGAAACTGACGCATAACATTTTTCAACTAATTGTGAAACAAAAATCACAGAAAGTTGAAAGCTTCATTTTTTTTCTCCGCTTGAAAAAGTGAATACCTGCTACATTAGAAGAGCCTTGCACATAGTAAAGCTAGATTAAAAAAGCCGCGTAAATAGTACAGCTGTTTAATATATCGTGTAAAATACTTCAAAACACTAGATTGCATCTCCAGCTATTCTGTAATCGACACCCTCCATGGCTCCTTTACCGAAAAAGTCCGTCACCACTTTGAATCTATGCTCAGAATCTTGAAGGGCTGCTTCGAACAAGTCATATCTTTCTCCAATGGCCTTCTCAGTTTGTCTGATATTATGAATTGACTGTCTTGCAGGCGTACACTCGGGGCACTTATCTTCTTCAACCAGACAATGCTTATGGTAGCTATGATTGCAGAGAAAATGTACCACATCTGTGTCCAGCTTATTGTAACATATTTCACAGGTGGTGGGCTGAATTGTTTTCGGCTCACTTTCAAGTTTGCTGATCAAACTTTTCTTGGTTATTGCTTCTTCTCTATAGGACTCTATGAGTTTCTCATTGATTTCAATCTCCTTTTTTTCCCTTTCCACGAACTCAATAATGTAGTCCTTAACTAAGTCAAAAGTTGCTACTTTATTCACACTTAATGCCTGTATCACTTCCAATGGCGAAAGTATACGCTTATTTGTAATGTTAGTCAACACACTCATGAATGCATCTTCACCAACTTCGTTGAAAACGGAGTCGTTGGACGTATAAAACATCAAGGCTAGTGGGTAGAGTTCAGGCTCCAGTTCACCATACTTTTCAAGAACTTTAGTAGCACCTTGAACATCACGAGTTGCAACACAAGATCTGAACAAGTCTATCTCAAATCCAGGACCTTCATGACTGAGGACTTCTCCTTCAACAAATCCAAAGATATTTGAAATGAATAGAATTGACGATGAATCTAATATATCTTCGTTGGCTTTCACCAGATCCAAAGCCATTTTTTCCCATGAAGCCTTAGCCTCTAAATCATCACTGTCATTTCCAATAGTTAAATACATCTCATATAGAGTGTACATGATATCCTTTTTGTCCTTTTCATCAACCTCAAACTTATCGAAATTCTCAACACAGGCTTCCAAGAAGATCACAAATTCATTTGGCCTGTTAACGAAAGAAGGGAAAATGATTCTTGGCCGCGGTGGCTGATAAGTGGGCTCTGCAGGTTTGACTCCGTTTGTGATTGTATGAGCATCTCTATTGTTGGGCGTTTTCCCATTCAATGCTTCATCCTCACTAGAAGAAACTTTGATTGAGTTTGCAGTGCTTGACATATAATTTACAAACGCTTTGTAACTCTGGAGAAGAACAGGTGTCGTACCATGTTCACTATTCGTTGAAAGTTTCTGCAAGTTAACTCTCTTGTCAGGTTCATATTTTCCAGTGAATACGTCAATCAATAGAGCAGTAGTTTCATTTGGTAAGGCAGTGAGCAACAGCCCTGCATATTCGACTAGTATTCTCAACGTTTCATCTATTGGCAAAGTCTTGATATAGCCCACAGCTTCAGATGCATCGTTCAAATCTCTCAACAGAATGTCAACCGCCAATGAAGAGTGTTTTAAGCTTTGGGAGAGTTTCGAAGCTTGCTCAAGAAAATTAGTCTCTCTGCAAAGCTCAACAACTATATCTAAATCAAAATCAATCTGAACAACATCGTTTTCGTTCTGGTCATACTTCTCAATGAAGGAATCTAATTTCTCAACATCTTTGAGTTTGCAATATGTACATAAAAGTAAAGTAATATGTTCTTTTGTAGCTAAGCCCTTATTGACCATTTCTTCCAGAAATCTCGATAAATTTCCCACTTCTTTACTATCCTTATACTTCTTTATAGTTTCGCTTGCTTTACCCAGTGACAATGAATCAATGTATTGGTCCATTGCCTCTGTTGTTTCACCTTTATCGTACAGATAATCACCATATTTCTTTTTAATTTGTAATAAGGCTTTAGGATCAGCTTGTCCTTCAGCAAGTAGAATAGCAATTGGGTACAGTTCTCTTTTAACAACGATTTCCAACTGCTCCTCAAGGGGTTTTTCATGAATTTTGAACAGGACACCATCCGAAGAAAGTATGTATATATCACCCCATGCAGATATTATATGTGCAACAGTAGTAGTCATCGTTTGTGTGAATGAAATCAATTTATGCTCGATATCAGCAATAACTATCTTCGTCGGCTCAGCATATCCGTTGAAAATCAAGCTAGAACTATTTGTTGTATTTGAGGTTACAATCAGCACGTACTTTCCAAATTTGAAGATTCTTTTCTTGGGCATGTCCAATGAAATTGTATACGATGAGCCTGTAACAGAATAGTACGATAGCCCTTCATTTCTTCCAACTAGTAGATTCTCGTCAACAATCTCAACCGTTTGTAGATCAGCACCTCTATTTTTGTCTAGAACACGCTCTGGCTTGTTATGATTTGTTCCGGTAGTTGAAACTGTGAATACTTGAGAAGTGGTCGATACGAAAAGAACTGGATCGTAGTTATTGTCCTTCTCTAACTGGAGACCTGTGATAGGATCCTGTGACTTATAAACAACCGTTTGGCTAGATCCTCGATCTCTGAGCAGATCCCCTCTTACAAGTACAACATTACCATTAGCGAACCCGAAGGCCAAGACACCAAAATTCGAAGAATGAGTAAATGTGGTAATTGGGTATGCATTATTGCCATTTTTTATGTGAACTATAGTATGGTAGGATGCATCTGTAATCTTCGAAATATCTCTTGTTAGCAGTTTATTTATATGCCAGAGTTTCAATATTGCAGGTTGACCTTGTCTTTCTGCAACCGTACCGAAGATGTCAGTCCCTTCTAAATGGTCCATGAAAGTCACAGTCCAGCCCTTTTCATAAGATTGGAAAGACCTCACCAATTTGAAATCCTTGTCGATAAATTTGATCAAAGAATTCTGCGATGACATGACAATGTAGTCGGGTGTAGCACATATCGCTGTGAGTGTTGGGTCGGAGTATAACGGCTCATCAGAGCCCAAGCTTGGATCTTGAATCGGCGTGGACTCAAAGAATTGGAATGGTCTCCAAGACATAGTATCAGCAGATGCTAGGAATTAGAGTTTGATCCTCTTTCTTCTTTCGCCTAGCGTTTGGAGCTACTATCTTGAATATTCAATTTGGCTGCCTCTACTTTTCAATAAAGAATTCGCGAATTTATTTTAAGGCCAACCTGGGCTTCAAAATTCATACTACAAGCTCTCTATTTCGAGAGACTAGTTGACACATTGCTTCGTGTCTTGTATATTGAGAGTTTTGATCCCAGTTGCGAATGAAACAGTGGGGATTCAGTAGTATTGCTTATTGATGGCATTCCTAATTGAGGTTATGTCATCAAAAGTGCCTCCACAGCAGGAGCCGATAAACTTAATACTAGGATCCAAGGAACACTTCTTCACGAATTCATCCCAATCGTACTCGCCGCTTCTCTTCCAGCTTTCGGAGTTGGTGTATTCACCACAGTTTGGGTAGATAATCTTATTCAACTTCAAAGAGTCGTTGTTTTTGATTGTGTCTAGCACTTCAAGCGTCTTTTTAGAATCGCCGCAATTGGCACCTATAGCGAGACAGTTGTCAATGACAACTTTCGGGGAATTTTCAAGTAACTTTACAACTTTCGCCAGATCTGTTCCATCAGCCAAATGTTGTCCATCAGCACAACTCAGGCTGAACCAGAATGGTATTTGGTGATATTTAGTTACAAGATCAATCAAGACTTGACACTCTAAGAATGATGGAATAGTCTCAATTGCCAAAATATCAACCTTTTCCTGCTCAAACAGCTGTATTCTTCTCTCGTGGTACTCGTAAATAGTTTTATATGGTACTTTGAATCCATAATTTCCTGTATACTCCGAACCGTCATGCAAACTAGCACCGTAAGGCCCTATACTTCCAGCTACGTAGACTCTATGATCAGCAGCCTCAGTCGCTTTCTTAGCTAGCGCTATAGCCCGTAATATCACTGAGTCATAGTTGATCTCTTTAGGGTTATAATATTCTGCAAGTAGTTCAGTCGCCGTTTGATATGTTGCAGTTATTATAACTTGAGAACCCAGCTTTATATATTCCTCATGAATCCTCAAGATTGTGTCTGGTTCTTCCACCAGAGAGAACGTAGACCACAAAGGGTGCGACTGGGCTTTCGCCGAGAGTTGTGTTCCTAAAGGTCCATCGATCAAAATAGGTTTCTCACTAAGTAGTTCCTCCTTGATTGTGCTCATATTTTGTCTCCAGATCGTTTACCTCTGAGGTTTTGTTTCGATATTCCAGACCATGTACGTTTATACTTATGTCCAGCTAGTCCAAGTATTTTACCGAAGCTAACGCAGATGCAGAAAGTGGATTTCCGCCGCCACTTGAACACGGCGCTGTCTGCAACACTATTGTGTTTTTACAGGTATGATGTTATTCCGTTACAGGTTAAGCACTTAACTACCACCGTTCCCACAAGAGGTGGGGTTTCAGTGCATGGCACACTCAGAAGCCATTTTTGCTTAGTATATATTGTTTTATACTCGACGAGCTAGTAGTGATTATACGTGGAACACTCAGCCACGACCAATTGGGCTCTTTGCGCCAAATAGCTGCAGGTTATTGACTCTCGAAACCAATACGGTTATAGTCACATTGACATCAAATTTGAATTCAGGTAACTCATCAACGCCGTTCGAATTAGCTGTTCTGTTGAGAAAGAGGGAAGGCATCGTACAAACAAGAGCCACAACATGTGCTGAAATACTGTTATTATATATCTATCTAGAGAGGGAGCATGCTGTGATCTTCTTTCTGGGAGAGTGTTGGCTGCAGAACTGTCTAGATAGTATTTATATATTCTTTTTTTGAGATGCGAAAGGAGGAGGACATTGTCACCGAGATTTCATCGTCTTTAGACCCTGAAACTGGTCTATCAAACCTCAACTTGCCAGAGGACCCTGCCAATGACACCGAAGAGATTGAACCTCATCCAAACTCCAGATGGAGAGCTTTCAAAGATAGTTTCAAGAGAAGAGAGGAACCCGTGATCGACCCCAATATGACCCAACTTCAACAAGCCATCGCGCGAACATCTAAAGCGCCTCTGGAGAGATATTTGAAAAGTAGACATCTACAGATGATTGCTATAGGTGGATCTATAGGAACAGGGCTGTTCGTAGGTTCTGGATCTGTTTTGAAAACAGGTGGTCCTGCTGGTCTTCTTATAGGTTATGTATTGATCGGTACTATGATCTACTGTACTGTCCAAGCATTGGGAGAACTTGCTGTTCAGTTTCCGATATCCGGTTCTTTCTCTACATACTCCACAAGATTCATAGAGCCGTCTTGGGGGTTTGCTGTTGGGTGGATCTACTGCATCTTATGGTTGGTTGGACTACCAACTGAGCTAGTTGCAGCCTCAATTACCATCCAATATTGGAATTCGGATATAAATACAGTTGCATGGGTTGCAATATTCTATGTTTTCATTGTCTCGATCAACTTCTTTGGGGTCAGAGGGTATGGTGAAGCTGAATATGTTTTCTCGATACTAAAGGTTTTGGCAGTTGTTGGATTTGATATCCTAAGCATTGTATTGATTTGTGGAGGAGGCCCTAAAGGTGGATACATAGGCGGGAAATACTGGCATAATCCTGGTGCCTTTGCTGCAGGGTTTAAAGGTGTTTGTTCGGTTTTCGTGTCTGCAGCTTATTCATTTTCAGGTTCAGAGCTCGTCGGCCTTGCAGCAGCAGAATCTGCAAACCCAAGGAAATACGTCCCAAGAGCTACGAAGCAGGTCTTCTGGAGAATCACTCTGTTTTATGTGATTTCTCTGGCGTTAGTTGGGCTGTTGGTCCCTTACACCAACGAGAATCTAGGAGTTAGCAGCTATACAGCTTCGTCATCACCTTTTGTCATTGCCATTCAACAACACGGGATCAGTGGGTTACCGTCGCTCATGAACGTTGTCATCATGATTTCTGTGTTATCTGTCGGAAATTCCTCAGTATATGCAACGTCTCGTACGTTAACTGCTCTTGCAGATCAGGGAATGGCGCCATCAATCTTCAGTTATATTGATAGAGCAGGGAGACCTTTATGGTCTATAATCGTTGTCTCGTTATTTGGGCTCATCTGCTTCGTAGCAGCGTCCCCAAAGCAGGCTGATGTTTTCAATTGGTTATATGCCTTGGGTGGTCTTGGCACAATCATCACCTGGGGATCAGTATGCTTTGCTCATTTGAGGTTCAGATATGCCATGAAAGTACAAGGGAGAAGTCTTGACGAGTTGGCATTTGTTGCACAATCTGGAATAATTGGCTCCATATATGGTGTTGTTTTAAACGCTTTGATTCTTATAGCCCAATTCTGGGTTGCGCTTTTTCCTATTGGAGAGAAACCGGATGCTGGAGTATTCTTCGAATCATACCTTGCAGCACCAATAATGATTGGTGCATATATTCTCCATAAACTCTGGAGAAGAGAGTGGAGATTGTACATCAAAGGTAGAGACATTGATCTGGATTCGGGTATGCAGGACCATGATATTGAAGAGATCAAGCGCAAAAACCTTGAGGAGAGGAAAAGACTAGCAGCCAAACCGTTGTATTATCGATTCTACCGTTTGTTATGCTGATTTTTTAATTGGCCATGACCTGCTGCTAAGGGATGACCGGCTCTTCAAATAATATGTATTTTAATATCGAGTTTGCTTTAATAGCTGTATGTGATTCTGGAATATGTTTCTCTCTCTTTCTTTCTTTTATCTGTACTGATGATTGTAGCTGTTTGTAATAAGTCAACCGAAATGCACACTTACGCTACATTGAAGAGACGCGCGAAAAAGGAAAATTGTTGTAGAAGCTACATACATTTGATGGAAACAGAAAATAGTAACCAACCTACAGACTTCGACGCCACTGCTTGAGTTGCATGATAGAAGGGGAGAGCAAAGGTTATGTCATTTCTCAGCGACATTCCTGCTGATTTGAAGCGCGATATATTAGAAATATCTGGTATGTATAGGATGGAAGGTCGCTCGTTCAGCACGCATGGGCCAAACTAACCAACTCGTCAGAATCGCATGACGGTGCCATTGAAACATTTGAGCAACTGTACAATTTCCTGACAAGTGGTCCTACGAAGAAACGAAAGTTACAAGCTGCAAGCACCAATGAATCCGATGGCGAAGATTACTATCAACTTGATTCAATTGAGCCAGCAACTATAATATTCCAACTACGAAATTTATCATTCCAGTCGCCACTAAGAAAAAAGCTAAACTTAACGTTATCGATTTCACCAATCACTCAGAAACCAGTTCTCACCATTGGTAAGAGAAACGAGGATAAGCCGGATTTGCTTATAGATGAATTGACTAATGATAATATCATATTCTCCACGTTTTTACCAGTTCCTGAGAAAACAAATTTATTATACCTTGTGCTGTTTTACAAGGAGAACTTCAGCAGCGCTTTTCAAAATGAGCCTATTGTGCTAACGTTGAACCAAGAACAGGTGAAGAAACAACTTGTCGATGAAAAAGTTATCAAGGATTCTGATGATTTCAAGGTTTACATTCAGCGCCAGGCAACAATCTCTGGATTCACCATAAGCAATTCATTCGCGAGCTCTTTCAACTCGTTTTACGTCGAGGCGCATAGGGGCACTAAGGAAGGATTACTTTATTTTTTACCTAACCACATTCTGTTTGGGTTCAAGAAGCCGATCTTACTATTTGACTCGAAAGATATCGAATCAATATCGTATTCTTCGATAACTAGAGTCACTTTCAACGTCACATTGACCTTGAAAACCGGAGAGAAGTACGAGTTCAGCATGATTGATCAAAGCGATTTCGGAAACATTGATGGTTATATCAAGAATCGACAGGTGATGGACAACTCGATGAGTGAGGAGTATAAGGCGAAACCCCAGACAAAGAGCCAAGATACCGGGGGAGCATTGGCAGAAGCATCGCAGCAATTGGGAGAAGAGGCGATTAATGACGAAAATACGGGACTGGATGAAGAGAATTCTGATAGCGACGACGAAGAGAACGACGCTAATTTCCAGCAGAATGCTGAGATAGACGACACCTCTGATGTCAGCGACGACGAAGAGGGTATTTCTGAGGCAGAGGCAGAGGAAGAGGAAGAGGAAGAGGACGATGAAGAGGAAGAGGACGATGAAGAGGACGACCGCAGCATCGATCTCGAAAGTGACGAGTAAGTTCTTTCTTTGGCGTTATACGTTAAGAGTTCTCCAACGACATTGCTCCGGCTTTTCTTCTATGTGATTGTAGATGTTGTAAAGCTGTCGTAAAGCACTAGCATGCCCCGAAAACGACACCAATCTAAACCGCTAAGCCCCCCGCCTAAAATTGGGGGCAGTGACAAGCGCCTCAAAGTCAGGAGCCAGCCTAGAGCCAGCCTAGAGCCAGCCTAGAGCCAGTGGCAGTTCAGCGCAGCGAGAGACGCTGTCAAAAACACCGCTTCCTTCCCAGTGGAAGGGCTGAGACTGCACCAGGGCAGCTCGTGGGTAAATAGTCCAAGAGGCGAGACTCATATGCTGATTCAGGGTTAGG
This sequence comes from Liangdongia quercuum, assembly GCA_030579675.1. Taxonomy (NCBI): domain Eukaryota; kingdom Fungi; phylum Ascomycota; class Saccharomycetes; order Phaffomycetales; family Wickerhamomycetaceae; genus Liangdongia; species Liangdongia quercuum. The sequence goes on along the minus strand of JAKTRK010000007.1, from coordinate 27,371 downwards.
CTACATGGTTGAACGACCTGCGTGCGGGTTTGAAACACCGGTGTTCTCTGCATAGAAGTGTGCACGAGGGAACAGATTCCAGATTTCAGATTCCAGATTCCGGGGCTCTAGAAGGGGCATGCTGAACATGGCGAGAGCTGTGTTTGATCTTGCACACACCCTCCGAAGTGAATGACTGAGTGACTGGTTTAGCAGTGCCTCCGCCCCTCTGCGCTTTTCTTTCTCTGTTACTTCTACAGTGCGAGTAGGATCATGCTGCTGAAGGCTGTGCGCTGTATCTACCAGTTTCGAACTTTCGACTCGACATTGATCAGATTCAGGTCCAGTTTCAAGTGGCAAATTCCAATAAGCCTTCCTTCAAATTGCAGTGGCAGTAATTTCAATTCCAACGATATAAAAAGGAGTTTGTCTGTCGATTCGTAATAACGTCCACCAACCTCTCTTTAATTCCACTTGCAAGTTAAGTAGCTGGAAACAACAATCATGTCTGCCAACGATTACTACAGTTCAGGAGACAAGGAGCAAACCTACACTCCACCAACAAACACCCAACAAACTACTGGTCAGCAGGGCGCACAACAAGAAGGTGCCGATGGTGAAAGAGGCTTGTTCACCACCCTCGTCGGTGGAGCTGCTGGTGCCTACGGTGGTTCTAAAATTAGCGGCAACCACTCCACTTTAGGTGGTGTCGCAGGTGCTGTTGCTGGTGCAATTGGTGCAAATAAGCTCGAGAACGCTTACGAACACCATGAACAATCTCAAGGTCAAGGGTACGGTAACCAAGGTGGTAACCAAGGTGGTCACCACAACCAAGGCGGTTTCAGAGGCGGTGAAGGATTCGGTGGCCAACAAGGAGGATATGGAGGCCAGCAGGGCGGATTTGGAGGCCAACAAGGAGGATTTGGAGGCCAACAAGGAGGCTTTGGAGGCCAACAAGGAGGATTTGGAGGCCAACAAGGAGGGTTCGGCGGACCAGGAGGCCCAGGAGGACCACCAGGAGGCTTTGGGGGACCAGGAGGCCCAGGTGGACCAGGTGGACCAGGTGGCTTCGGCGGCCAACAAGGTGGTAGATGGTAATTTGAAAAATAGAGTTTGTTATTAAAATTACACTTAATTTACGATCTGAATGAAGTTGAAGAGTTTGTGGCCGTTCGGTTGATTTTAATCTTCTAATATGTAGTTTCCAAGTTTATCAATTTTCAATTCTTTGACACCGTCTTGCAGTGCCTGTATAATTTGTTCATTCTCTTCTGCTTCCCCAGATTCTTCATCGCTACCGGTCTCGTAGTCGTTGTATGCTTCATAATCTTCCTCACTATAATTCGAAGAGAAAGCATCATCATCATAATCATCATCTTCTTCTTCCTCCTCCTCATTGAAGTCTTCACTTTCGTCGTCATGGGCTGTATTTTCAGGATCACTTTTTCTCATGTTTTCAACGGCTAACTCCAGATCTCTGTCATTTTTCTTCTTCCCTTTGCTGTATCCGGATGCTTCAACCTCAACATCCAACGATGCAACTCTCTTGACATCCCTTTTGAAAACAGGATACGCATTTTTGAAACCATCTCCATAACCATCTATATCGAGCATTGTGTCATCAGTCACTGGTTCATAATGTAGCTTTCTCTTGAAAAATCTTCTGATACACTCAACATCTCTCTGGAAATAGTACTCGGCATCTGGATGCTCAATAGAAATACATTGAGGAAAATCAATCACAACGAAGTTCTGCTCATATTTGTCTAAACGATCTTCGTGTATAATAATGATGTTGAACTCATTGAAGTCACAATGAATTAGTCCATGGTTCGCTAGGTTGACAATAAACTTCATAAGATTGGAGTACAACTGCTTATGGTCAGAATGCTTCCTCAGCTGTCTCATTGGGAATCCGTCTATCCATTGCATCAAAACACAGTGACGGGAATAATCGTATGGTTCAGGAACGGAGAAACCATTGTTGAAAAGAGTGGTCATGAACTGATATTCCTTTGCTGCAGCCAGTCTTGAGAGGTACATCCAACTCCCAGACGTTCTGTTTCTCAGATAATCACGATTATTCTTCACCGTCTTGAACGAGGTTCTACCTAGACGGTGAATTTTCAGAACTTTTTCATGCCCAGAAGCATCAGAGGTTGAATAAATATCGGATTCTTTACCAACACCGATAGTTGTTCCAACTGAATACAGAGTTTTCCTATTCAACAGTGTCTTCATAGCCAAGTAATCGTACCCAGAGAAAGTCATTCTATACCCGTCGTATTTTGCATTTCTTAATTTCTGTATCAAATTCAATTTGGCAAGGTCTGAAATGCATCTATTCGTATTAGAGACCGATCTTAATCCACCTATTTGATGTATCATTGGTGTTGGGACAATTTCATGGTTCCGCGAACCCAACTCAACAGCCGTCAAAACCCTGAAATCGTCTGAGGTCAAATACCTCATGTGCGATATATCTAACTTCATCTTCCAGAGCCCACTCTATTCTACCTCCATAACTACAAATCTCAGCTCAGCTTAAGAAACTATATGGCTCAAATTTTTCTGGTGATGAGATTACCCGCTCCTCCTCGTATATTAAACGGGTAATACTGCTCCTACCGCAACAGACTTTGTAACCACAGCAAAACAAAACATTTGTTTACAAATGTTTGTATAACAATATCTACAGATACACAAAAACGAGGATTCTCAACGCTGTTAGACGTGTTTTCCCTGGCGAAAAACTGTGCCAAACAACTACAGATACCAACAGCTAACCTGCGGACTCCCCAGATTCATCAGTACTGCTTCAGGTCAAAGCCCACAAACCAGACCATCAACTAGTTTTCAATAGGAAAAAGATCGGAGTGCAACTGATCACTTCCTGTGTACTATAAGACTTGTCTTGATCTTCTTTTTTTTTATTTTTTGTTCTGAAGACGCTACCTGCTTTTCCTTATTTACTTATTGATCCCTTCTATCATTTGCTAGGCTTTGCACAATTAATATGACAAGGTCGACCTTCGACACTGACCTGGAATCGTATCGTTTTGATAATGATAGTGACTCAGATGATGAAGCTGATAGGGCTGAGGTGAGTGTTCCTGGTTTCAATGATAAAAATTCATCCGAGATTGCTACATATCTAGACTCGAAACTTAAAAAACCGAAGCCAATGACTAGAGATATGAGTATGAATACGAGCACCACCGACGAATCAAATAAAAAGAAAATCTCACAAAAATTTCAAAGTCCTACGAATGGCAAACCGTGGGTTCCACTATACCAGTCTACCCCTGTTATCATCCCATCTTCCTCAATGCAGCCGAGGGATATCCTGAGAGCTAAATCCAAGCTGGGCCATATTGTGGAAAATGCAACTCAGAAAGACTCTGGTAGAATCGAAGATCTTATCGAGAAATCGCTGAAAGAGGATGACAGGTTGGAATCCTTGTATTTGGATTCAAATACCAGTACAAGGGGTTCGGCTTTCCAAGAGGACACACCTTCTAAAACAACAAAGAAGTCAAATGATAAGAAGAGTTCAGAATCTACAAATTCTCCTCTAGGTACAGAACAAGGTTCTTATACAACGGAACTAGAAAATTTGAGAAAACTGAAAAACTATATCAAATCGCTTAAAAACTCAGAAGTGCTCATGGAGAACTTCGATAAAGACCTTAATGAGGACCTCATCATTGTGACAAAGGAAGATGAGCAGCACAAGGCAAATCTCGAAGATGAAAATTCATGCTTAAAAAACAAAATCGCGGAATTGAATGAACAGGTGTCAATACTCAAGGAAATCAATTCGAGCTTGAAAGAGAATTGTGAAACTAAGAGTAAACTATTTGAAAATCATAAGGAAGAGGTTGCAGAGTTAGAGAAAGAAATAGACAAATTAAAAGAGAACAACAGTAATAGCTGTCAAGTCATAACAGATCTTGAACTACGAGTAACTACACTCAAAGGCCGTCAAGAGGACGCTGTCACTCCCGAGAAGTACCCGATATTCAATCAAAAGATTGATGGAGAGAGGACCATCTATGAAATATTAGAGCTAAGCTCGGTTGATCGTCTAACATTGGTAGAGTCTCAAAACATCATCAAGAACATTTTACTGAAATTCTCCCTACCCTTATCTGAAATCAAGACAAGAATACCTCAAATATGCTTGGAATTGAGACATGAGAAAGTTTTTTTCGATTTTGCAAACGATATCCACAACTTATTATATATGGAGGAGATCAATAGGAAACACATGCAGGAGAAGAGAAGTGATTCTCTCTTGAAGGACTGCACTACTGAGATGTTAAGGAAGATTGAGACATTACAGCAGAGAGCTCTATCACACAAAAAACAATATGAACTCTTATGACGAAATGAATGTACTTTATAACTGTTTATATACAACGTAGTAGTAATTAAGGACATTATAATTATGCAAGTCTGCTTTGTGTAGTGTTTGGATGTGTTTCCGGGACATCATCGCTGAAAATTAATAATATTGTCAGGTAGAAACCGCCGATGCTAATCATTGGAACCACTAGAAACACCTAGCTAGGCGAACATGAAGACATGCTACTATGAACTCTTGGGGGTGGAGTCTCTAGCATCTGATAAAGAGCTGAAGGTGGCGTACCGAAGGAAAGCGCTGCAGTACCACCCAGACAAGAACCGGGAGGATGTGGAATCTGCAACACAGAAGTTTTCAGAGATTAGACTAGCTTACGAAGTGTTATCGGACCCCCATGAACGGGCATGGTATGATGCCCACAAGTCACAGGTTCTTAAGGACGACACAGATCTCTATCCCGGCCAGGATTATGATGCAGAGCCCGAAGTCACTGGGACTACTGCAGAAGAAATTCTTAGATTCTTTGATCCTTCATTGTACACTAGGATTGATGACACTATCGCTGGATTGTACCACATTTCTTCGTCTGTATTTGATAAACTTGCAGCTGAGGAAGTGATAGCTGGACGTCAACAAGGATTGGATGGTTATGCTCAGTATCAGGACGACGATCCCACTAATACGACTGATGTGTTATACCCGAAGTTTGGTAACAGCAGGTCTGATTATGCTTCACAGGTGAGAGTCTTCTATCAAGCGTGGTCAAACTTTTCATCAGTTAAGAGCTTCTCCTGGATGGATGAGTATAGATATTCTACAGCTGCTGATCGACGTGCTAGAAGAGCAATGGAAAAAGAGAATAAGAAAGCTAGAGATTCTGCTCGCCGGGAGTATAATGAGACCATTAGAAGCTATGTGGCTTTCGTTAAGAAGCGTGACCCTAGAGTTAGAGCTGGTGCTGCCATATATGGGAAAGAAAGAAGAAGAAAGAATCAAAAAGAGTTACAGAAACAAATAGAAAAAGATCGTGCTCTGAACGCTGAAAGAAGAGAGAAGTTCCAAGAGCAATCCTGGCAACAAATCAATGATCTTGAGCTTGAAGAGATTGAAAATCATTTTATTTCAACTTCTGAGGATAGTGAAGACGAAAATAGTGATGAAGTCAATGCATTTGAATGCGTTATTTGTGATAAGATATTTAAGACAGAAAAACAATTCAAAACACATGAGGGTAGTAAAAAGCATAAAAAATTACTTTCAAGACTGAAATGGGAAATGAAAAAGGAAGGTATCGTTCTGGGGATTGATCCTATCTCTGACGAGGACGAGTTTAACACTGCTGATGAAGATATCAATTTGCAGGGAGAAGAGAAAGAGAGAGAATATGACAGCGATAGTGAGCTACAAAATTCCATTGAAGAAGAGCTTCGAAAGCTGGATGAAGAGCTAGCTCTATTAGAGACAAAAAGTGAATCCACTGATGTGCAAAACACACTCCAAAACGACATCCCTGATGAATCGTTCCAAAATCATGCTGTCGAAGAAACGGACCTGCATTTTGGGATAGATGATCTTATCGAGAGTGACGATTGTTCTGAAATCAATTCCGAGCCATCAAAATCCAAAAATCTCTCTAAGAAACAAAAGAAAAAGCAGAAATATGCTCCGAAAACTATTGTGAGGAAACAGAACGATGAAAAAGACGAGCTGGAGCAATTAGCTGCTGCTTTGGAAAAAGGAACATCGATTGCAGATCCAGATGATGACTGGTCAGGGAGCGTAAAGGCGAAAACTAAGAAGAAGAAGAAAAAGTAAAAACGTGTTCATTGAATCTCAGCATCATCTCATTTGTGTGTCTAAGATAATTTATTATTAATGTTATCGAGACTCATCGAGGAAATACTAAATATAAAAAGTTAAAAGGTGAAAAGCTTTGATTTGTTTTCATCTTAATATAGCCGCTATATAGTGCGGAGAACAATGCATTCAATCCACCAATCAGAAGTTCAATCAAGGATTGAACTGTACTCAATGAGGGTGAGCCTTCTGAAGTTGGCAAGCCCTTCAATTGTAGTAGACGTGCTTCCCTGTTTCGAATACTAATAACTACAATGGCTGTTATGCTGTGCTTCGAACCAGCTAAACTTAACAAAATCAAAACATATAATAAATTAATATACCGAGCTAAGCAGGTGATACAGCCTTTTCTTTGGCTTTATAGCTGAAACTTTCCATTGGAGATAAGCCCCATCTCAATAGCATATCTTTATCTTCGTCCCAACCATTGCACATGGTAGTAAGCATTTTTTTACCAGTAAAGATCGCATTGCAACCAGCCATGAAACACATAAATTGCTCAAATTCTTTCATAGTATAACGACCTGCAGCTAATCTTATAATTGATTCTGGCATAAGGAGTCTTGCTGTTGCAATGGTTCTCAAGATACTGTCAATTTTTACCTTCTTGTTCTTTACTTCCTCATATATAGGAGTACCTTTGATTGGAACTAATCTATTAATCGGCAGAGATTCAGGATGAGGTGTCATATTTGATAACGTGTATATGAATCCAATATGATCATCTTTAGTCTCTCCTAATCCTAAGATACCACCAGTACATGCACTTATACCAGCATTCTGAACATTCTTAACTGTTCTCAATCTTTCATCATAGCTTCTTGTTGAAATGATCTTTTTGTAGTGCTCTCTTGAAGTATCAATGTTATGATTATACGCAGTCAATCCAGCATTTTTCAAAGTTTTCGCCTGCTCAGGATCAAGCATCCCTAAAGTAACACAACTTTCCATTCCCATATCATTCACAGCTTTCACCATTTCAGTAATCCTTTTCAAACCGTTCTTACGGCCATGCATATCCCTCCATGCTGCACCCATGCAAAAACGTGTACTCCCATTCTTCTTAGCTTCTTTGGCTTCCTCCAAAACCTTTTCGAATTTGACCATTCTTTCAGCTTCAACACCGGTATCGTACCTGTTAGATTGTGCACAGTACTTACAATCCTCAGTACAACCTCCACTCTTGATGTTCATCAAAGTACACAATTGGACCTTCGTGGGGTCATGGAACCTTCTATGCTGAAGCTGGGCTGAATGAATGAGTTCCAGCAAAGGAGTGTCGTAAACTTCCTTTATTTGTTCTTTGCTCCAAAAGTGTCTAGGTTTTTCCAAGCTCAAGGCATACTGCAGTACTTGACCTTCTGGAATTTCCTCTTCTGGTTCTTCAAAATTGATGAAAGGCTTCTTAGATAAAACTGCTTCATCAAATACATCTTCATATGGTTCTTTGTAGCCAATGGCAGCGCTTGGCTTATTCAGCGTGGCTCCAGTTTTAAGACCTCTTGCAAAGACTCTTGAGCAACGAGCAAATTTAACAAGATTCATAGTAGAGTTCAGACACCAATATCGAAATCTTGATGTGAATAGAGAATGAAGGATGCCCTTGAAAGTTATTGAAAAAGAGTATCAACAAATTTTCTTCATGGAAGGGATGTTAGCTCAGTTTTGTCGAGTGATAAAGTAATGCAGTAGACCTGCATCATAGTCATGACTCTATTTAATTTCCGAATTAGGAAACAAAGTCGAGTCAACAAATTATGTTGGTACCGGATAGTATGAATTGGCTCGAATGGCTCCCCACCAATTGGAAGATAAGTGGCTACGCGAGGTTTGAAGCTTTGGTTATATGCTAATGTCCTAATGCGTGCTTTAGTCTATCAATGTAGTCCACACTAACGTAAACCGAGCCTAGATTTTTTAACAGTGGCAACAACAGGTTCTGGAATACCCTTATTTTCAGCCCCGAGGCCTTGTCCTGATTTCCAACCAAGTTTCTCCAAGAGTCTTCTCCCAACATTATTTGAGGAAATTTCCGGTGCGTCGGCACCCACAACATCGCCGTCCTTTACATGCGCCTTACTAGGGTTTCCTCTACGAGAATGAAGTGATTCTTCTTTCTCTTTCTCTGATCTTGGTCTTCGTTGATCGATTCGGTTGAAAACGCGTCTTTGCTTCAGTAGCAACCCCACGGAATGGTAATCGGGACTAACCCGATGTGTGCGTTTGTTTTTTATAATCACAGCATGCTGTTTTAGTCCCTGCCCAAACTTTCTGGATTTCATATTAAAGTAGTAAGCAAATTTACTCAAAGTTTTGATTCCATGAGGATCCATAGGAGGGAAAACCAATGAATTTCTCTTTTTGTCCGTGTAAAAGCTCTCAAATTCATCTCTGATATCTTTGACATGGAACGCGTATGGGTATTTTAAAGAAAGATCATTTGAATCTTGGTGCTTTTTCTCCATGCTAGACTCTTTCTTTCTCTTCTTTGCTTGGTTATGACTTTCAAACTTTTCATTCAGAGCCCGAGTGAGATCTTTATCGAGATCAGCTCTCAAATGAAGCCTTTTTTTCTTTCCTGTCCCCCTAGTGGTCAGAGTATGAGTGGGTTCATACTCAGCATCTCTGATACCATCGTATTTCTGTGTAAATTTGATTAAATCTTCCAAACCATCAGAGCTGAAATCACTCAGTACATCACCATGTGATTCCTCATAATCATCTTCAGAATCGCTCAGCGGTTCATCAAGGTAGTCAGGCTGTGGCTCTGGATCTGCAGTACGTAGCTGATCACAAACGAAATCCAGGTATGCTGGGACTCTGTGTTCTGGCATTCCATTCTCGGACAGTAAGTCTGTGAATACCTCATGTTCAAGCCAATTGTAATCGTAGTTTCCTAAAAACTGGAAACTCTTCACAAAATATTGATTCGTTTGATAACCGAACCGTATTTTTGCGACATGAACCGTCGAAATATCGAATGTCTCATAATCTTCAGGCAAAAATCCATATTTAGGAATTGTTGATGTAGGACGATTATTGGAGTCTAAGTTAAGTCTCTCCAGCTCTTCGATGGTATCATCTTCAGGTTGCAAATTTCCTAGCTTTTCACTATCATCACTATCGTTTTGACTTTCTTGGTCTTCGTACGCTTCAGCGATGAAACGAGTTTCATCTTCACCGTCCTCTTCCAGTTGATCAACTTCTATTTGAAGGTCGCCGAACTCGCGATCTACTTCAAGACTGTCTTGATCGTCTTCATCTGAGCTCCCTAAAACATTTTGCAATACACCTTCGATATACTTGCAGTACGAGGCATGCAAATTTCTACTTGTACCGTCCACTTCATCAAGAGAGAAATCACTACTGTGATCATATAGCGAATCATCTATATCGACTTCTTCTCCGTTTGAATTTTTTGCGCTTGGAATATGAGTCACAAATGTACCATCTCTCTTTTGATTAAGGGGTAGAAGAACCTTGCCAATGGATAGTTCGCGATCAAATTCAGTATTCTGGCTTGAAGGATTGGTCTTCTTCGTCTCAGGTGGAGAGAGCGACGCCGGAAAATCCACCAGCCTTTGTTTTATCGTATTATCTCCTTGATCATCCACAAAAAACAACTTCTCATCATTGATTGCTTCTACTTCATCACAGGATGAACTATGATCGACTATTTCATCATTGTAAATCTCTTCACTAGTAACATTGGCATCAAGACCGTCAGTCGGTGTATCAACGATATGTTCCACTGCGATTGCAGAACTTTTGGACAGCTCCAAATCTGTCTCTTTGTTCTTCTCTTGCTTCTCATTTTTGCTACTAATCCGAAATAGATCTGCTGAAGGATCGTAAATATTAGCCTTGACAAACTCCACAGGTCTTTTCCGAAGAGGAAGCCTCATCGTATGCTCTCTGTTATCTTCAGTTCGGAAGGCTTCACGCTGTAATGCATTATTATGTCTAGTTCTTCTTGCAGTTGCTTTAAGAGACCTTTCAGGATTATTGATAGAAATAAAGTTACTGCTGGCAGATAGGTCCTCTAATTCAGGAAATTCCCTATCAGTTGCTGGAGGTCGAGAGCCATATTGATTCTTCTTTCTGTTGTTTCTCCTGCTGTGCTTTGCCCCAAGATATCCACCTCTAGAACCACCTCTGCCTGACTTGTTGCCATTTCCTCTTGAGCAATCGCCCCTCCCTCTGCGCTTTCTAACCATCCTATCTTTTGAACGGTGATTATTTCTCTACAACTTCTAGTCCTGGCCTTGACTTCCATTGGTATCAGACTCAACATGTACTATTAAAATAAAATAGTGGCCCGGACATAAATGATGGATTTCCATGTGCCCGAACCAAATAGTATTCACGTGATACTAGTATATTTGTTATGTGTTTCGAACCAATATTACTATATTCGGGCGCCTTATCGTTTCTTGCTAGTGGAGCAGAAGAGCATATGGTTCATTACTTGAAATCAGCAATAGACCAAGAGTGGATTATCGATTGAAAAAGCTGCTATCATTTATCTTTGCCAAGAACTGCTAGAGCTGGTATTATTAGACTCTGCAGCTCCTAGGAATCTATCTTTGAGCTAGCTCTCTAGACTAGACAACCGCCTCTTTGTGTGTCAACCTGCGCCCTACAATTGTCAGAACTGATGGCATCGCAGAATGGGTTTCAAAGAGTGATGCAGCTCTTCTGGGATAACAAACTATCAAACAGTGATCATGAGAACAATCTAGTGGTTCTGGGAAGGCTTTATTCGCCTGTGCCTGCGCAGGACGATCCCGAAGGAAGTCAAGAAGAAAATACAGAAGAACCGCCTTCTCGACAGGAAAGTTCCATAAGTGATCTGAGACTTTATCTTCCTAATTTTAGCTTTGGTAATACTGCAATGTCTCTGCCGAAGGAAAACAATGCTGAGTGGCCCCATGATTTCATAGAGGATGTTTACACTAAGATATGGTTGACTTACAGAACACGTTTCCCGCCAATATATCGTGATGAAGATGGGCCTTCGCCGTTGTCATTACAGAGTGTAATACGCGGTCAAAACTATGATTTAACAAATGAGTATTTCACGACAGATTGTGGCTGGGGGTGTATGATTAGAACAAGTCAATCTCTATTGGCAAACACACTCTTGCACCTTCATATTGGACGAGACTGGAGATTTGACGAGAAACCAGATTCAAAACATGATGAAATCGTGTCCTGGTTCATTGATGCGCCAAATTATCCTTTTTCAATACATAGAATAGTGGATATGGGAAGACAGCTATCAAATAAGAAGGCAGGTGAATGGTTTGGCCCATCAGCATCAGCAAGAAGTTTACAAGCGCTTTGCAACCAATTCAATGGATCTAATTTGAGAGTATATGTTGGCTCAGATAGTGGAGATATTTACGAAAATGATTTGTTCAAAGTTTCATTGTCGGAAGAGGGTGAATTTTTACCTGTTCTTATTCTCTTGGGGGTAAGATTAGGTGTCGATAACGTTAATAAATTTTACTGGGGAAGCCTAAAAGAGATTCTATCCTCAGAAGAAAGTGTTGGTATTTCTGGTGGCAGACCGTCGTCTTCGCATTACTTTTTCGGTTACCAAGGCGATTATTTGTTTTACTTGGACCCTCATTTACCTCAACCAGCTTTGGCGAATGAACAAGATACTGCCAATACGGCTACTGGGGTTGCTCCAAAATTAGATCTTGAATCTGTACATACAAAAAAACTGAGGAAGCTGCATTTATCCGAAGTTGACCCTTCTATGCTACTAGGCTTTTTGATAAGAGATATAAGAGAATGGGACGCATGGAAAAACAAAATTCAAGAACCTGGACATGAGAATAAGATTGTGCATATTTTCCCCAACGATAATCCGAGTAGGGATTTCGTTAATAGAAAGCCATCTTTCGTTATATACGATGATGGTGGCGATGATTTTGTGGATGTGGGACTGGAATATGACTTGAATGAAGAAGATGAGAGTGAGGCTGCCGAAGAGATTGATCAGACATGGAGAGACTCTTCCAACCTCCAGCAGGACCTTTCTTCTGATCAAACTAAAGACGAAACTGATGCATCTGTAGTAGTTATAGCTGACTTACGGAAGGATTCTGCTGTGGAGGCATTGATGTCTACCTCGGCAGAAACACAAAATACGGCAGGCTCATTTATAAACTGCAATTCCTCTATCAGAGATGAATATGAAAATATCAATGAGACCATAGAGAACAACGGATTTGAGCTAAGCACAGATGCAAATGCTTTGAGATTTGATTCAGAAGAACCGCAGATCATTGATGATACTGACCAGTTTCTGGAAAGTACAATACAGGTCAACAAACAAATTTGAAGACCTATTTTTCACTTCTCCTTATAGCTAAGGATCAAGACACATTACTATCATGAACTACTTATAATATTTTGCTTTATAATATTATCTATCAGGAAAAGGAGGGGCAAGAAATGCATGCCGAAGGACAGGACTGCCTTCAGTTAATTGATAGTATAATATCAATATATTAATGATGACTTTAGGTGGTTTGTAGCTTTAGATCAATTTCCAAGCTGAGCTTCTGCTCATGCTTCTTTTTCAGACGTGCCTTCTGGGGATCGCTACAGGATTTAAGCAGTACCAAAACTGGGATATTGTATACTTACATCTGTTCAAGCTATCTGTAACTAAACTTTTCTTTAAAATACAAGTGTATATTCAGACTAGGACATCCAGCAGTATCATAAACATGACAAATTTGGGGATAATTGTATATGTTCTGCTGCGCAAACCGTTATGGACTGTGCAGCTTTTGTTCATCTCGTCTCGAAATAACTTGAAACTCAGGGCAAAAAAACATAGGACTGACACCAAATACTACGAATTAGAAAGACGATGAGTGATCTCAAATTTTGCACTGTCTGTGCATCAAACAATAACCGGTATGGTGGATTTTTTTTTGGTCAATATTGAGTAAAGTTTTAACCATCTACGTAGTTCCATGGAATCTCATAGGGTCTTGAAAGAAGCTGGCTTCAACGTCTCCTCGTATGGAACAGGATCAGCAGTAAGGCTTCCTGGTACCAGCATAGACAAACCTAATGTTTATCCGTTTGGAACCTCCTATAATGACATATATAATGACTTATACGCGCAAGATCCGAGACTGTACGAAGCGAATGGCTTATTAAAAATGCTTGATAGAAACAGAAAGATCAAGAGAGCACCTGAGAAATGGCATGAAGGAGATAGTACGTTTGATTTTGTATTTACGTGTGAAGAGAGATGTTTTGATTCCGTGAGTGAAGATTTGCTAAATAGGGGTGGTGAGCTAAATCGGATTGTTCATGTTATAAATGTTGAAATAAAGGATGACAACGAGAATGCTCTAATTGGTGGCAAAGGGATTCTAGAACTGGCTAAGAGATTGTCCCAAGCCTCTGAGAACTCGAAGACACATCAGGATAGTACTCCTTTCGAGGACAAGATTCCCAGCATATTAACGGAGTGGCAAGAAACTCATCCAAATTTACCTCTGCTGTATGCTTCGACGTACTACTAGATTTTGTCTGCCTCAAATGTATTCTATAATTAACAGCATTGCTTCAACATTAAGCATCAGATATGTTGGAGTGGATATAACTCATAATCAATACGTGATTTCCAAAGCATGATTGATATACAACCAGCATATATGGTAAATATATAAATACATAAATAAATAAGTTGTATCACTATCTATCTGCACAAGAAGCCGGGAATCAAGATAATATTTAATGACTGCGTCACTTACTTGACACTTCTTCCATTCACCCAAACATTGGTGGTATTTCTATCATCCCCATTGAACAGCCATTTGGCGATGAGATCTTCATATTTCCGTTCGAAATCAGGATCATTTGGGCTCCCAGGAATTTGCCAATCAAACACATCTACATGGGAATCTGGTGCATTCAAATCAACTAATTGAACATCCCATTTTTTACCTAATTCAAAGGAACCAATTTGATCTTGGAGTCCCAGAACTCTGGCTCCACCTTGAGTGGCTAAATATAGAACTTCAAATACCGATAGTTTGTTTTGTGCACCTTTATCCATTGCTAAATGTCTTGAAACTAACAATGCGTAACGAGCAACAGCAAGGATAGAGGGTGAAAATCCTCCAGAAACATCTGTTCCTAAACCAACTGGTATATCGCTATCAAGCAACCATTTGACTCGTGCTTCACCAGATGTGATTGAACTGTTTGATATTGGACAGTGTGAAATACCACATCCTTTGGATTTGATAAGATCTCTTTCATGATCGGTTAAGTGAACTGCATGCGCAAGAACAGTTTTATTCCCAAGTAACCCATAGTCATTATAAACATCCGTGTAGCTTTTAGAATCCGGAAAAAGCTCACGCACCCATTCAATTTCAAGTTTGTTCTCCGAAACATGAGTTTGACAGGCTAGATCTTTCTTTTTTCTCAAATCCCCAAGCCAAGAGAGTAAATCTGCAGTACACGAGGGTGCAAATCTTGGTGTTATTGTAGGCGCTACCCATTTACTGTCTGGATCAATTTCAGCAATATGTTTGATAACTTCGAGTGTTGACGCCTTAGATTCCTCTAAGGTTTCTCTATAGAAATCTGGAGAGTTGTCATTCATGCAAACTTTCCCAACAAAGGCTTTTTGGCCAATCTTTTTGGCTAAATCAGCAAGTAAGTTTGTAGCCTTTGGATCAATGGTCGCAAAATAGGAAGCACATGTGGTGCCATTGGACAAAGTTCTTCTTATTACCTTCTCATATACAAGTTCAGCTCTCGAAAGGTCCTTCATTGAAGCCTCCAAAGGAAAAGTGTATGTTGTTAGCCAATCCAGCAGTGTTGAGTTGCCAAAGATACCATTATTTGGATATTGTGGAGCATGAATATGAGTGTCGATAAATCCAGGAAAGAAGAAAGAGTTTAGAAGATTTGAAATGTCAATGATTTTGACTTGCTCAGGATCAAGGCAGTTTTTCTTGAGTGCATCATCTAGAGTTGTAGATTTGTTGATGAATGTGATTGTGCCATCAGCATCAACGCCGACGGCTGTTTCAAGCCATATCTCAACATTCCCTAGAACGGGTGTGTGAATGAACGTTCCATAATAGACAGCAAACTTTGAGGAGCAAACAGGGCTTGCGTCTGGCAAAGTCATCTCCAAAACGGTCTCATAGATCAAGATGTCCAAGAGATGGAAGTTGTCCAGTTTATATAGCGGTTGACAGCAGCTTGCGAGCCGGCGGTAGGATAACGAGAAACCGCGGTACTCTCCGAGCACTCAAATTTTACGGTGAAGCCCATATTTCAAGTTAGGGACTTTATTGATCAACATCTACTAGGATGATATGAACTAACAATGGTTCTCTACAATCATGCTCTATATATATCATATGAGTATAATACATTTACATAAAGACGGTGGTTATATTTCCCGCGAGAACTGTCGACTAACAATTCTTCGCTGGAAATTAAAAAACTTGCAATACACCAATGCATGCGGACAGTTTAATAATAATCAAAACCTCCGATACCGTTTGAGATATCAAAAGCTTTATCTCCACCTTTAACGCAACTCAATTGCAAATTGAAAAAATTTGCAATTGATCGCTAAAGATGAGGAGGTGAAATCAAAAATTTTAAGACCCACCCATCCACACAAGGTGGATGTCAGCAGGCACGCCTGATGCGCTGTGCAATGCAAACAAGCAGACCTGGTCACCTGGACTTCTTGATCTCCGATGACGTCTTAAGGTAAGTATGAAGAAAAGAAAAAAGTTTCAAACGTTGAAAAATTCAGAGATTTCATATCGTTTATATAGTTTTCTCGAGTTCGCTTACCCGCATTTAAGGGTTTTCAACAATACATACACCGGGTAACAAAGTATTGCTGATCAAATTCAAGTTTTATCAGGGCAATTACATCTGCTTTGTTCATTCGCAGAAAACTCCGAATCTACAACCTAGCGAGTGACATAGATATAGTATGCATTGCTCTATAGTTACTTATCAAGCATCTATCTCTGTCCATGTAGCAAGGCGGCCATAGCTTGTGCCCACATTTCTTATGATGCAATAATTTTTATTATTGCCTTGGTTGTTACGAGCATAAATTGCATCGATAGCACCGACACCAGTATTACAACCTCTGGACAGATTGTACCCTCCACTCGTAATAAATCCTATCAAATATTTAGAGTTTGGTGGTTCAGGGTAGTCGTTAACTTTCTTCCCATTAGAACGTCTAGCGTCGACAGCTTTAACCCATTTTGATAAATCTTCTTGCGGAATTGAGTATACTCTAGCGCAATCTGAAGGATTGCCTCTTCCATTTATTTCGAATTTAGCAGTAATGACATAGAGTGGGTCTCTGGGAGAGCGTGGTAAAACAATATCTTTTGTCTTGAAATCAAGCAGCTTGATTGGGTTGGCTAATATCTCCCCACGTAATAAAGTTTCTTGGTCATTCTTTTTCACATCTTCGATGTATTCATAGACATCGTGGAGCTCCTTGATTTCTCTTTCGAATTTAATATCCCATGATGATGTTCTTGTAAATTCATCAGATGTTACGCGACTCAACCCAATTTTCAAAATCTGGAGATAGCGCCAGTCACAACGGAATGGGTCCCCTAGCTCACCAAGCTGATAATCGTTTTCTGCAATTTTCAACTTATGATAATTGATCCTTTTGGAAATCGGTCTTCTTTCCCACCTTTCTCGTTTCTGCTGAGAGGAAAGCATATTTTCGACAAATCCTGCCTGCGTGAAAGGATAATCATCAGGAAAGAAGAGTTCAGCCTTCTCAAATTTGAACTGGTGTGATTGTAATAGCCCAGCATGGTTTATATGTGCGACATGGTTCAATGCATTCCAGACTGGTAATACCCAATACCAAGGCAATAGAACAGTCCAAACTCCACTTAATTGATAAAAGATGGTAGGGAAACTGGATAGAGACTCCTTAGATTTGGATGTAGATTTGAGAGCTTCAACTTGCTTGAGTGATAACTGATTCTCATAGGATTTCGATCTACCACTTGAAGTCAAAAGACTCTCGATCACGCTGTTACTGATATTCTTTTTTTCCAATTTCATATCTATCAAAAGCTCATTTACATCGAGATCTCTTGGAGATCTCGGTTTTGTCCTGTTGGCCACTCTTGGATCAACTGACTGAAAAGTAAACATGGTTCGATCCGGTAACGAGCCCTGCGTAGCTAGCTTCCCGAATATCTTAGATTCCTCAGAATTTGGTTCCAATGGTTTTAAAATAGTGGCTAAAGATGCCAAAGCAATTGGACCACTTGCCTCAATAGACCCAATCGCAAACCTAGTATCTATTAGCTCCACATCTTCGGTTTTAGATTTTAACAAATGGTCAAAGACGAGTTCATAAATCGCTGGATGGAGTCTCAAAACAGCTCTGTTCAACCCGTCCTCATTCTTAAAAAACAAAATGATACCGTCTGAAATGATGTTATCTTCCTTATAGAGCAGTCCTTGATATATCGAACCGTTTTGGAGAAATCGTTTATTTGAGGCTTTACCCTTCGTTAAAGCATCAAGTAAGGTATTAATTGAAGAAATATTGTCACTTTGAATAATAAGAGTCCCAATATAGCTTTTATCCCAGACAATGCCTCCACTTGAATTGAAGTTTCTATGGGCTAATCTAAAGCACTTTTGAGTTGGTTTCAAAGGAATTTGAAACCCCCACCGTTTGATCATATGAGCCCTCTTTGCATGCCATACATGTGTCGTTAGCCAAGCAAACTTCCTCTGTCGTTTCATATATTTGATCTTCCCTATTGGGCGAAACGCTAGAGCATTCAGGGCAGAGTTGTCATAAGAACCCACATTATTGTTGATTTGTATGAAATCTGAAGCGTTCTTTCCTTTGCTGCCCTTTATCTGTTCGTTCAATGTTTTTATGCGTTGTCTCAGTTTCATCTTCCCCATTGACAAGGCTTGACTATTCGGGAGAAGTCGCATCAGGTTCGCTTTAGCTGCTAATTTTAATAAATTTTTAGCCATTCTTGCTCTATAGAGAGCTTTTCCTTTTAGTTTCTTGCCTTTACCAGAAGACGGCTCTTCAGCCATCTCTCGCAGCGCACGATTCCTCAATCTTTTTGGAATTCTCTTGACATTATGTGAAGCAGTTCTTCTTCTCAACTTTCTCGGTAGGCTCTGGAAAGTTCTTGTTGAAGATGCAAATTTTGATTTCAGCTGAGCTTTTTCAAGTTCGCTGATTTCAAACTTTCTCGACTTCACAAATTCAGCAACATCCAAAACACCGTCTTTATTCAAAGCTAGATTAAATTAGAAATCTATGTTTGGATACTGCATAATAGAAGCTACTCTCAATTCAACTTACCTGGATCATTGGTTTCCGATCTGATCTGTTGGGCCTCTCTCCTTTTGAGTCTTTTATATGTTTTGGAGTCTAGTTGTTCTTTTGAGCCAGCTGGTTCTTTAGATCGTTTCATTAACAGATATATTTTCCAATTTGGGCCTCCTCAGATATCTAGTCTTATACTGGTATACCTTTTTTCTAATAATTAGTGCAGAGCTCAAAAAAAAAAAAATTGAAAAAATTGATCGTTTCAGGGATCGAACTAGTGTCCAGAGCTTTGTGTGTTCTTCTCAAAATGGCCTCCATCTTCTCACTGCCAGAGTCAAATTCAATTTCGCTGTTAATTAAAGCTCAAAATTCTCAATGCATGCGGGTAACAGCAAAAGTCGGCCTCCTCCGGAGGCTTCCCCCCCTCGAGAGCTCTTTGCAGGTCTCTCTGCGCACATGCTCTGCCCAATACTCAGAAGCTGGACTCTAGTCCTAGTCTTGAGCCCATGCAGTCTATGCAGCCCGTCCACCCACGTCACCGTGATTCATGAATCTCAAAAAAAACTTCAACTCTTCAGCTCTCTCTCTTGTTCTTGCTCGGTTTTGCTGGTAACGTGTATTCGTTCATTAACTGTATTAGCATATAGTTGATTATAGCATCATTAACAATGGCTGATGTTGTTTTGGGTTCCCAGTGGGGAGATGAAGGTAAAGGAAAACTGGTTGACATACTTTGCGAAGATATCGATGTTTGTGCGAGATGTCAAGGTGGTAACAATGCTGGACACACGATCGTGGTTGGTGGTGTGAAATATGATTTTCACATGCTACCTTCAGGGTTGGTTAATTCCAAATGTCAAAACCTTGTCGGTTCTGGTGTTGTCGTCCATGTTCCTTCCTTCTTTGAAGAGTTGGAAAATTTAGAGGCCAAAGGTCTCAAGTGCAGAGACAGGCTGTTCCTGTCTTCAAGAGCACATTTGGTCTTTGATTTCCACCAGAGAACTGATAAGCTCAAGGAGGCTGAGCTCTCTGAGAACAAGAAAGCTATCGGTACGACTGGTAAAGGTATTGGTCCGACTTATTCCACAAAAGCATCAAGATCTGGTATTAGAGTTCACCATCTTGTCAATAAGGACCCGGAGGCTTGGAAGGAATTCGAAACAAGATATAGAAGACTAGTAGACACGAGACAAAAGAGATATGGTTTATTCGACTACGATGCTGAGGAAGAATTGGCAAGATATAAGAAATATGCCGAAGAATTGAGACCTTTTGTTGTTGATTCGGTAGAGTTCATGCATGACGCCTTGATCTCCAACAAGAAAATTCTGGTAGAAGGTGCTAATGCACTGATGCTGGATATCGATTTTGGTACTTATCCATACGTTACTTCATCATCTACTGGTATTGGAGGTGTTTTGACTGGATTAGGTATCCCTCCAAAGTCTATTAGAAACATATATGGTGTTGTAAAAGCTTACACCACAAGAGTCGGTGCAGGTCCTTTCCCAACTGAACAACTCAATGATGTTGGTGAAAAATTGCAAACAATTGGTGCTGAATTTGGTGTCACCACTGGAAGAAAACGTCGTTGCGGATGGTTAGATCTGGTTGTTTTGAAATATTCAACGTTGATTAATGGTTATACGTCTTTGAACATCACAAAGTTAGATGTTCTAGATACGTTCAAAACGCTAAAAGTAGGTATTTCTTATTCTTTAAATGGTAAAGAGTTAAGATCATTCCCGGAAGATTTGAACGAATTAGCCAAAGTCCAGGTTAACTATATCGAGTTACCAGGTTGGAATGAAGACATTACTAAAATAACTAAATACGAAGATTTACCTGAAAACGCCAAGAAGTATTTGAAATTTATTGAAGATTTTGTCAGTGTGCCAATTGAGTGGGTTGGCACTGGTCCTGGCAGAGAATCGATGTTAAAGAGGGTTGATTAACTAATTAGACTTCCACTGTGTATATGCTAGTTTTTAGTATATGATATAAACTCATAAAAGTTCTGTAGGATAATGAAGATATTTAATATATCCTTTCGTATAAATTATACTGATGATAAACCAACTTCGTGCCAAATTTGAGCCCCAATTTCTCAGGTATATATATTAATTTCCCAATACCTTGACTTTCGTCATTATTGAGAAATGGTACAGAGATGATCAGCTTCCAGCCCTCCAAAACCTCATTATTACTATCAACAAGTTCAATCTCATTCGATTCTATATCGATTGGCTGATTGATGTCCACATAAAAGTCACATGTTGTGAAATCCCACAGTTTAGACTCATCAAATTTGTTCAAATTGTTCATATTTGGGGGAATAGAACTGATGCTATCAATTAAGCTTCCAGTTTCATTAAAATCCCCAGGTAGTAATCCTCTGAAGCCAGATTCTACAAATCTCACTCTTACTTCCTTCGGCAAAAAAAAAGAGCTAGGATACCTGTACCACTCTCTTCCAACGCAGAGATTACCTTGGGCAGTTCGTGGAATGTAACTGTATGCAGTTAAAGGAGCGCCATAATTCTCCGGCAATGATAGGATTCTCAATATTGAAACAAGACCAGTCAGTAATAAAAACCCGAAAACGCTAACAAAGGTCAGGAGCCTGCTAATTGTTTTCCGCCCAATGATGATATACAAAACACACTTTAGCAGCGCAAAAATATGATGTAATAGAAAGGCTGCTGAAAGTACCAGAAGTGGATATATTGGGTAAAGAAAGCGCTCCTCTTTGTGAGGCTGCTGAAATAGTATCAAAGTCCAAACAGGAAGTGGTGAAAGAATCGTTGATACCTCTAAGAATGTGAATTTGGTGATGCTCTTATTTAGAACACCGATAAATGGCAACAAAACGACGCCAGCATAAGCCAATGGAGCGATAATATTAAAATTAAGTAAAAGATTGTAGACGTAGTAACTCAATGGCTCCACTCCAAAAATGTTGGGACCGGTTTCTTCACTTGCATTGATGACGTTGTAGAGAAAAATATTCAACGGAACAAACTCAAGTCTTTTATAGACAACTGAATCAATAAATATAATAATACTGCTGATAAATGACAATATCAGGACCGACGACCAAAAGTACTTGACGAATCTGATCCTATCAATAGTAATAGTGTGTAACAAAATGACAATTGCTGAGATGGCAGCTAACGCTAACACGAAAGGCCATCCTAAAAGGCCACCTAGAGCGAACCAAAATGTTACACCAAGGGCATATCGCATGCTTTTGAGACGAAAGTATTTGATCAAGTTACTAGTGGCTAATGATGTACAATTCATTGCAAAGCTCGAGGGAAGCAATGCGACAGATGCATGCGACATGCCAGGGGCCACCGTGCTGAAGAACAGAAACCAGTGAGCAGCATTACGGCTCCAATGATGTTTAACCGAGGAGTAAAGATGAATCTCGGCATACACTGTAAAGGACGCATTTAGCACTCTTATGAAGTAGAACACTAAATATGGACCAAACAGGTCGAGCTTGTCGTTTATTGCAGCAATTGGTGCTGCGAAACTCGCATAGGGAAGCAAATACGCCCATGATCTTATCGCGTACTGTGGAGAATATTCCCAAGTCTCTTTACCAAACCCTCTGAGAAGAAAGTTGAGGGGCTCATAGTAATTGAAGACTAAAGCATTTGTTAGTTAGCAATGATTTCATAGCATGTCACTTGAAGAAGACCCACCTTCATCACAGTCCGGAATAATGGAGTAGAAAACACAGTATAGTCGTACAAGGACCAGCAAGACTATAGGGAGCTCAGGAAATGCCATACTTGGAGCTCCTTTAAGGGTTTTACACTATGAGTGACCTGGTGATGGTGTCTGGTTTTCATGTAAAATCACTCATATAATCATTTATTTATTTGAAATAATAGAATTCTTCTTATTAGCAGTCCTAACTACAGCAAGTACCACGCACAATGGCTCCTATCAAAGTAAACTCGAGTACACTTGTTGCTCAAATAATCAATGACTATGACACGTTTTTATTCGACTGTGACGGTGTGATTTGGCTTGGAGATCATGCAATTTCCGGGGTTGTTGAGAGTATTAAGCTTCTTGCACATCTAGGCAAGCAAGTCTTCTTCGTAACTAACAATTCTACGAAATCTAGACAGCAGTACACTCAGAAATTTGCAAAATTTGGCCTTGATGTATCGAAGGAACAAATTTTTGGGTCTGCATATGCTAGTGCAACTTATTTACAGGAATTCACTAAACTGCCAAAAGATCGCAAAGTCTGGGTTCTTGGTGAGCATGGAATAGTTGATGAGCTCCAAGAGCTTGGATATGAAGTTCTGGGTGCCACTGATGATCGATTGAATGCTCCATTTGATGCCAAGACCTCACCATTCTTACCAATCGACCCAACAGTTGGTGCCGTTATTGCAGGTCTTGACACAAATATTAATTACCATAGACTTGCGGTTACCTTGCAGTATCTTAGAGAGCCTGATGTTGAGTTCTTAGCTACAAATATCGACTCTACATATCCAAGCAAAGGCCTTATATTGCCGGGAGCCGGTTCTATAATCGAATCTGCAGCTGTTTCCAGTGGTAGACAGCCAATATCTTGTGGTAAACCAAGTCAAGCCATGTTGGATACAATTGTTGCTGATAAGAAGTTAAACAGAAGCAGAACAATCATGGTTGGCGACCGTTTGAACACCGATATTGTCTTTGGAAATAATGGTGGATTAGCTACTCTACTGGTTCTGAGTGGAATTGAGACTGAGGAAACTGTCCTTGCAGCAGGAACTCCAAAATACTATGCGGATAGCTTTGCTGTTATTGGGAATCTACACCAATAGAAGGTACCATAACCTCGATGTTGTCCTCTTATAATTTTTAGGTCATTAGACCCACGTTTTATAGAAAATCTGTATGGTTAAGCTCGATTGTTCGCGGTAGTCTGCAGCTCTAAAACGCGAAAGATTATGAAATCTGGAGCTGAAAAGAATAATTACATCAAGAAGCTGGACCACCTGCTGCCCAGAAAAGATGGTGGCATGTCCGATCTGTGCAAAGCAAGTATCCCTTGATCAGATCAACAGTCATTTAGACCTGTGTGAGTCAGGGCAGTTACCTGTCTCAAAGCCCCCGCAGCCTTCTAAGCATAAGCTACGAGGTACGCTTGGCTTGTTATCGCAAAAGCGCAATAAAGTTGATCCTTCGATCTCCAATGAACCTATTGTTGTAGAAGAGGCTACTGAAACTACTATAGTCTCCTCAGAAAGATCCGTCAAACCTTTGTCTAGGTCACCTGCGATTGATAAGCAGGAAGAGATCCGGTACCTAAGGTCCATAGCTGACCAGCCTTTGAGTGAAAGGTTACGTCCAAAAACGCTGAGTGAGTATGTTGGCCAGTCACATTTAATTGGCCCAGAGGGTATATTGAGAGGCTTTATTGAGAACGATACAGTTCCATCGATGATACTGTGGGGCCCTCCAGGCGTTGGTAAGACCAGTATTGCTAGGATTATTGCCAATAAAACAAAGCACAAATTTTTGGAACTCAATGCTACAAACAGTGGGATACAGGACTTGCGTAAGATATTTGAGAATGTCAATAAGGAGCTGTTTTTGACTAGAAGGAAAACAATTGTGTTTTGCGATGAGATTCATAGGTACAACAAGACACAACAGGACTACTTTTTACCCTTTGTGGAGAAGGGAACTATTATTCTAATCGGTGCGACAACTGAGAACCCGAGCTTTCAAATCAATAATGCTTTGCTATCAAGGTGTAAAACTTTCACCTTGAACAAGTTAAGCATTGGGGATATTCATCTGGTTTTGAACAAAGGGATATTACATTTGAACAAAGTAAGAAAACTGGTATTTGATAAACCATTACTAAACTTCAAAAGGGAAGCCATAGATTACATAGCTGATCTATCTAATGGTGATTCGCGGATGTCTATAAACTTGCTGGAGCTGATTGATTCTCATTTCAGCTCGCATGCGGAACTAGATACAGAGATCACTGTGAAAACTCTGAGACCTTTATTACAAAAGACCCATTTGCTATACGATCGAGTTGGTGATTCCCACTATGACACCATCTCTGCCTTCCACAAATCAATTAGAGGTTCAGACCCGGATGCAGCCTTATGGTATTTGGGTAAGATGATACAAGGCGGCGAGAATCCGTTATATATTGCACGACGGATGATCCGAATAGCAAGTGAGGATGTGGGTGTACTCGATGAGTCTTGCCTGCCATTTGCCATTGCAGCATATCAAGCCGTCACCATGGTTGGACTACCAGAAGCCGATTTGGCGCTAGTACAGTGCGCAGTCAAACTTGCTCAGGCTCCTAAATCTGTAGAGATATACAGGGCCTGGAAAAAAGTTAAGGAAGTGTTGAAGAATAGTCCAACTCTAGCAGGTGCACCTATTCCGTTGCATTTGAGGAACGCACCAACGAAACTAATGAAAGAGTTAGAGTATGGGAAAGAATACAAGTACAATCCTGATTTCAAGGATGGTAAAGTTGCTCAAGACTACATGCCGAAAGAATTGCGTGGCGTTACATTTCTGGACGGGAAGCACCTTGGAGATGTTGAGGATCCTGATCTGAAGAAATAGCTTTGTACTACAAAGGTGATGTTATTTCTTTGAAAAAGCCAGCCATTTATGAAAAAGCAAAGGTAACCTAAATCCACGACAAATCGAAAAAAGGCAAAGACAGGAAATCAGTAAAAACAAAAAAGCAAACAGCATTAAGATAATGGATAAGGGCAGAGAGGAAGGAAGATGAGGTAGAAGGAGAGGTACAACGTAAACAGTGATATGGGTTTTTTTTTCTTTTTTTTTTTCCATGATTTCATAGTTCTTCTTTATAATAATTGGATAAGAATTTTCTTGCATTTACAAACTCTTCTCTAGCGTTTGTCAAAGCCTCTGTTATGGCATCCTCCCACGTTCTACCGTTAAGCCCGCCGTCGAAATCTTTTTTCAATCCATAGTTCTGAATTCTTTCGCATTGCTCTTGGATCTTGAACAAACCTAGCGATGCAGCTGAACCTTTCAAGTAATGGCCGAGACTCGATAATTTCTGTAGGTCTGGCTCAGGAGCTGATAGCTGGCACTCTATATCGCTGAATATTTGCTGAGCTTGCTCAATGAATGTGTGGATCAGTGAATTGGAAAACCCAGGCTCATCTTCATCCATGGATATTATTTCATTGAAAATAGCCCAATTTATAATATCAGTAGTCATTTCATGAATTCTTGTTCTCTTGGTTTGAATGGCGTTCTTTATTTATTTGTATTTTGATCTTTCCGGCACAGTGGAGTAATATACTTTTCAATATATGTATATGTGTGTGTAGAGCGTTGGCTGATATTAGATAGCAGTAGTTGAGATGACACTATGTATGTGCAATGCAATGCTACTGGGTAAAATGATTTGTGGTCTGCTCAAACTGTAGGGACTTGAGTGTGCTGCGAACAACCTTTCAACCTTTCAATGGTATAACAGCAACGTGCAATGCCTGTAACCGCCGCTTCTTTTTTTTCTTCTCCTTGAACCTTGCAAGCTTGTCTGTCGGTAAGAAAAAAGAGCGTTCACGTTTGGGCTGGATGTGTCGATGAATCGCTCTCTTCCACGAGGCAAATACGTTCAGTTATATCCGATAATCTGGTCCTTGATATACTAGCCGGTGAGATTGAAATAACCTTTGAAGTACTGGCACCTGATAAATGGGCTTTCACAAAGAGCACACTGCAATTACACCGCAGCTTCTTGATATCAACTTTGCAAATAGACCCGCGAGCTGATGGTTGGACTCTTTTCATCAATTATTATTTTTTTTTTCCCAACGATGTCAGAGGATGTGGTCGTTACGTAAGAGCGCGCGCATTAACGCATATAGAGAAAACTGGCTTACAAAAAGAAAAGAGCTATTTTTTTTTTATTGGTTTCAGCTGGGCAAATTGAGCTAAATAGAACGAAACAACGAAAAAAACAGCACGAATGAACGTGGAAGTCCAGTGGACTGAGAGTCTTCTATGACGCCTCTGGCAACTGGCTGCTCGGTGCGGGTGTGGATGCAGCAGTATTACGCCTGTTCTAGTCGCCAGGAGATGCAAACACCCTGGTATGAGTTGTTAGGGCTCTTCACTGCACTGGGGACTAAAACTAATCTTTCCACTTTGTCGAATTCCGAAATCTACGGGCACACAAGTGCTAAAAATAGTGGTGTCGCACTTGAAACTCTACTTTGTCGCCAGGTTACGGTAGATATACATATATATATATATATCCCTTTTTTGAGGCTTGTGGGTTCAAGAAACAAGGGAGGAAAAACTTCCTGTCATGTGGATGAATGAAAATCTACTGTATCGTATCGAGTTTATCAGCTCTCCTTCTACTCGTTTTTTGGAAAAAGTCCCGGCTTTCCACAAAACTGTTCATCACCGCTGAGTTCCTGATCGCCGTAGGAATTGCACGGCGAGGGTGTCTGGAGGGAGCGGGTCTTGCCGAGATGGCGACCGTGAGCGAACCAGAGTAGAAATGGCACTAATCCCATCGTGATCCGTATGATCTGGGAGAGACAGTGAAAATGTGGAGAGGCTGGATGCCTCCCCATGCACATACAGCGCTATGGCTCAAGTGCAGTGTGATTAATGCAGCGGCCGTGAGTGCTGATGAAAGAGATCACTCGCTTCTCTAGACAGACAAGCGCTCCATTGGAACCACTGGAGTCGTATTCCACTTTTTTTTTTTTTTTTTTTTTTTTTTTTTTGCTTTTGCTTGCCCAGGTA